>KV458846.1:32048-138658 GCA_001662605.1 Pseudogymnoascus sp. 05NY08
GCCACGTGACGTGCTGCCTTACATTGCCTCACCTCTTGCGACACAACCTGGCATACGCTCACACATATCGGACCAAACTCGGCCAGGCGACCTTGCCAAGGCACTTGGTGCCTCATCAGCATCTGGTGGACAGAAGCCATGGTCCCTGCTGAGATAGCCATCTCTCCAACCGGTACGGGGCCCAACCTCTTCTGCCCTAAGGAGAACTTGCCGAGCCGGGGCGCCGAGTGCTACAGCGAGCAGATCTTGGTCGTTCACATTTAGGGTGTCCAGACTTTTGGTGCCTTGGGCGTTTTGCATATCTTTAATGACCGGCATTGAAGGGACATCGGAGTATAGCAACTCATTGATTGCTTTACGTTCTCTGTGATAGATTAGCAGGAGTTATATACGATTTGAAAAAAACGAACCTTTGTCGTAAGAAATCCGTGACATCGGCCCCAGAAGGGATCTGAGAAGCGTCAGTTAAAAGGGTTGTAAGAGAGAAGGATTGATATAGACGTACACCAAAGGTAGAATGGATATCATCTGGACGGCTGAAGCTAGCAAAGTTGCAGCCTCGTGCGCGGCCATTCTCTCCAGCTCCGTTGCCCATAGGACATACTGATCCGACCGACGCCGACACAGGACATGACCTTTCCGACATTTTTTATGAACGGACCTTATCCTGGAAGCCTAGATTTCCATATAGCATATAATGCTCGATTGCAGCAAAGGGCCACCAGGGCTACTGCTGAACAATTCCTTGAGGCGGTTTATAATATAATAAAGATGAAAGAAATGAAGGGAAAGGAAGAACATAAAAAAAATAGCTGGCGGTCAACGCCAAAGTCAAATAATAATAAACATCAGAAGAAAAAAGTTTGGGCTGAAATCCGATGTTCAGAGCTACCAACAATACTTATAACGTATTTCACAAGCGAGTCGTCATCACAAGCGAGTCGGCACCAAAAACACCAAAACGCGTCAACGAGACTACAGTCAACAATGCCACGACCAACACAAGCTAAATCCTCTAATCAAGAGGATAGAATACTATTAGCTATCCAGGCAATCAAATAAGGCAATTGTCAAACTATTCAAGCAGCTGCAGAATCGTACGACGTGCCCTGTACAACCTTAAGTAACTGGATCCATAGTATGGCTTCTTAACGCAACTCTACTCCTAACTCACGTAAGTTGACTCCGTACGAAGAGTCAGCTCTCGTTTAATACATCCTCAACCTAGATTCACGTGGATTTCCGCCCTAGCTGCAAGCTGTATAAGAAATGGCTGACCTTCTACTCTCTAAACGAGGCGAGAGCCCTGTTAGGATAAACTAGACTACCAACTTCATTAAGCGTCGTACAGAAATCAAAGCAAAGTTTAGCTAGAAGTACGATTACAAACGAGCAAAATGCGAAGATCCGTAGATAATTCAAGGGTAGTTTTCTCTTGTACGAAACACAGTTGCAAAATACAGCATCTTAGAGCAGGATATCTATAACTTTAATGAAGCAGGTTTTGCAATAGGAGTTATTGCTACTACAAAGGTAGTTATAAGTTTAGAAGTAAAGAGCTGTCTAAAGACTATATAGCTAGGGAATAGAGAGTAGGTGTTAATTATCTAAGGTGTTAATTTATATAGATGGGCACTCCTACCGTTCATCATTTTCAAGGCACAGAATCACCTCTCTGCTTAGTATAAGGACTTAGGATTACTAAACAATTAGGTAATTACACTAAGTAAGAATAGGTGGACATTAAATTTAATTAGGTATAAGTGGATTCAACACTTTAATTAACATACAAACAGTCGTTTAATTAGAACCTATCACCTTCTTATTCTTAATGGACATAAGAGCTACCTCTTAGCTCAATTTCAACACTATTGTACAGAACGGAAGATAATCACTCTCTATATACTACTACACTCGTTACACATTCTTTAGCCACTTGATGTTAGCTGCTTTGCTCCACTAAAGCTTTCATATAGACGTTAGATTAAAACCTTTGTATAGAACAGGCTAAACCATATTATAAAGCTTAAGTTTCTCTCTGCATTTAAAGAAGCATTCAAAGCTACATTTACAGAGTAGAACATTAAGAGCAGATTCTGAGCTATAGGGCTAGTTCTATACGAGCTATAGAGTGTCCTCTCTTAATTAAATCTACACTTAAGGACTCTAACTCCTCCTATAGTTAAGAGTAACAATTAGACTTTAAAGACTCCTTAAACTATAAGAGAGCTTGATTTTTAAACAGAGCATATTAAGAACTGTGTTGTATGACATTAGAATAGCTTGCCTACCTTAATTAATGATGCTATTAGCTGCCTTGTTAAGGGGGCGTAAGTTATGATGCATTCTACTGTTCTACTTAAGGCAGAAGTTAAGGCTCTACAAGCAGCAAATGAACAGAAAAAGAGGAGGGAAAGGAAGCGCAAGAGGCGTATAATGCAAGGGGGAAGCCTCTCCGTACGGGAGGGAGAGGATATACTTCAGAGTGCTGAGGTAGATGCTTAAGTCCGTACGGAGGTAGCAAATGAGAGTAGTCGGCAGGTGGGTTCTACAGGCCGACAGCGGCGATGTGGCACATGTGGTAATATGGGGCATAATGCTCGTACGTGCGAGAGGCGCTAGGAATCAATTACGATCGAATAAGGGTTATTATGTAGGGTGGTGGTATAGTAGCAGTAGTAATAGTCAATTTTTGGTATTTTGGTGGCCAACTCGTCCGTGTTGCCAACTCGTACGTGAAATACGTTAGTAATTATAATTATCAACTGTTCAACATAGTAGAGAAGAAGTTAAAAATAAGTATCTTCACATGGAAATTACACCGAAAAGCTACCTTGAGTTAGCTGTTCGGTCGGCCAGTTGTTCAAGTGCTTAGTCGCCGAGTTATCCCCAGCAGAAAAGCAGTTCAGATAACTTAGCAATATGATCGTCATATGTATTATATAGGTGTCTATACTAAGTAGCATCGCTAATGGAATAATCACTCGTCCTCCAACTATCGCCTCCTCAAGAACTACTAAAATTAGGTACCAACTGTCTCGCCCATACCACATCCTTGCCTTTTTTCACTTACAGGCAGCTGATCCGCAGTTTCTCTCTTCTTTCCATTAATATTCCCCTCGATATCCTCAAGGTTCCTACCCCTTGTCTCTGGCATCCACATGCTGCAAACCACGACAGCAATAACGCTACTGAATCCAAACATAAAATATACGCCACCAGCACTCCGAGCTAAGAATAAAGGGGTGGTAAGAGCAACGATAAAATTTACAAACCAATTTGTCGCCTGAGCCAAGCTAGTTGCAGCTGCTCTTGTAGCTGCTGGTTGGACCTCCGAGGTAACGACGCGAATGACGACTGCCCAGGTCCCAGAGAAACCGATGGTGAAGACGTAGATAAGCACGATCACCGTCCAAGCACCGGCGCTGCCGGGTGAGACTTGACCAGACGCATACAGCGCACCGATGATAATCATACACATAGCTTGAATGCTACCTCCCGTCAAGATATTTGTCCTGCGATTCCAGTGGTCTGCGAGCAGGAAAGCGGGAATGGTGGTAGCGAAAATTAGAAGTGCTGAGACACCAGAAGCTAGGAAGGAGGCGCTGGACGATGAGAGCCCTGCATTAAGAAAGAGGGTAGGCGCGTAGTAGAGCACGCCGTCGATGCCGGAGAGCTGCTGGGCGGCGTTGAGGAAAATACCAAGTGTTGTGCGCCTCCAAGCTGTAGGGGAAAAAACAGCGAAGAGAGTATTGATTTTGCTCTTAACAACGACAGAGGTCGGGCGAGAGATTGTGTGATGGAGAGTCAACTCTGTGTCTTCAATGATTGCCTCGCGATCTTCAGCCAATACCTCGAGTTTCTCCCAGTTCGCCGCTGCGTCTTGCTTGCGGCCCATGGACGTGAGCCAGCGGGGTGATTCTGGAAGGCTGAATGTGATGACCAGGAAAATGAATGCGACAAGGGACTGGATGGCAAAAGGGAGGCGCCAAGAGAGGGATGAGAGGATGTTGGCGCTGCCGTAGCACACGAAGTAGCCTGCGCAGAGGCCGAACGAGATAAAAAACTGTGGAATACCGCCTATGAGGCCACGAATACGTGGAGGACTAATTTCAGTGACATAGCTGGTAACGTTAGAATGCTGACACTGTCTTGGGAATATTAGGTAAACTTACACTGATATAGTACTCAAGAAAAACCCTTCTCCCACCCCAGCAAGGCCGCGTCCAACGACGAACATTGCAATATGTGCAGCTCCAGCTTCAAGCGCTGCCCCTACGCCAAATATTGCAGCTCCAAGTGCAATAGCCTTCACTCGCCCGACTGAATCAGCGAGATGACCACCAAAGAGGGCTGTAATGGCAGCAGGAATAAGAATTGCTGAAACGATGGCGCCATGCGCAGTCTCTGAGAAATCACCAAAACTGTCTGCAAACTGAGTCATCACGGTCACCGGACCTATAACTCCAGTATCATATCTATCTCATATTAGCACTAAGTCCATCATGGGCCGGGAATTTAATTGTACCCAAAAATAATGGCCCCAAATGAGGCCAGGATCGAAGCGATGACATATTTCGGTGGGGTGCTGATTGCGCCGAAATTCATAGCAAATTATATGTAAACTTATGTCGTAAAGGGCAAATTACAAGTGATCCTTGACGTAGACGTGATGGTTTATCTTGAAAGGGTTTATTTGATTTTGAGGTCGAGGCATATATAGGGAATCTAGTGGGATGCTGGTGGAGCCATTCCATTAGTTAGAATTTCAACCGAGAAAATACTGCTGCTCACAACCGGAGAACAGCACTCCGGACATGCACGTACTAAGGTTTTCTATCGACTTTCACGACGTAAAATTGGCCACCATCCCAGCAGTACTTTGTCGGTGTGGTAGATTTAAACGTTTCCGACTGGGGACATCCGGGTGCGAGCACTCCGATACGAGCCACTGCCGGAGCACAATGCAGCGTGATTCTCTACCACGACCCACGTTTTGACTATATGACATTATGGCTAACTCTATATAAGGTAGTGGCAACCTAATTCCCCGACTCATACATTCCTTGCCACAGAAATTGAGGTTCGCTGCTATCCATCGTGAACTGAGTATAAATCTGATTTAAAAGCTCGCTCTGCTGCCCATCCATAAACTCTCCTGGCGCCACAGCATCCATCGATGGCCAGAAGCGATTCACTATGTCTAGGAATTTGCGAGCAAGCGTTTGATGTGTTACCACAGAGCTAAGGAGTCGCTTTGTCGTCTCTATATCCGCTGTCCACACTACTGCATCTGGCGATTCCGGGACAGTCAACATAGCGATGATGGGAATGAGGCTGGACTGTATCAAGTAGTACCTGGGAAAGTCAGTCGCACTTCTCGCTTCTAGTTCTCGAATACTTACAGAGCGTACCAGTCCCCAAAAGCTCCCGATATATTAGATAAGAGATACTCATCGATCGAAGTGATCGTGTCATGCGCGTAACTCAAGCACAGCTGTCGCGCCGTCTCGTCCATCTCGTTTTCCCTCGCGTTCGGGATATTGTGAGTCTTCTCTGTGTAGTGGATAAGAATTGGCCACAGTAGTAGCATCCTGAAGTTCCGTATACGCCAGAAGAACCGGTAGCGTGAGAGCGCCAATGATTCAGTGAAGTTGGGCAGGTTGGCGTTCTCCTGGTAATAGTAAGGTAAGGTCAGCATCCACGAGCTGATTTTCGAGTTCATGGTCATGACTTCGGTGACTCCCAGGTCTGGGTTTCCGATTCTTCGTGCGTAAAGTGGATTGGCCATGAGATGGAACTTTGATTGCATGAGAAGACTTGAATACAGCGTGGGTTCATTTGCATCCTCGGGGGTCTCGGTCGTAGCCGCTGTAAGACACTAGCGATCATTAGAACATATTTAAATCGTACAGAGTCGATATGCTCACATCATCGTGGACATTGAGAAACAATTTAATGTCCATGCTGCCACCTGCCTCCGGGAGCAGCACTGGTCGGCCAAAAGTCATTGACGCACCACTGTCGACGATGTACAAAAACCACCAGACTCTTCTCCTGATTTCCCTGTCTAAAAGACTTATATTCCAATCTGGAAATTCTTTGTGTAATCCCAAACTAAGTGCCATTCTAACTGCCAACCCCTGATAGTTCCAGCTTGTGTTTGGCCTATTTTGACGCTGATTATAGTTGCTCCACAGCATTAAAGCTTGGACCATAATGAGATTCCCGGATGAGAAGGTGGCCGCAAACTTAAATCCTTGAGAACCCAGCCCGAAAAGATCTTTAATCCCTGATGCATCATGCCCAAGGCACCAGGCTCCTATGCAGAGGATGGTGTTGCGCAGTAATTCCCAACTACTACAACTGGGTTTTGGCAGTATTTCGTTGTACTGAGCGCGAAACGTTGCTTCATGGACAATAGGGTACGCGGGATGATAATGGTAAAAGTATGCGTCAATGAGTGTTGCCCTCAATTGTCGGTGGTTCGATGGTTGTAGTAGAATGCTCCAGGTATTCAAGAGGGAACTTCGATTCCCAGAGAGCTCACTTAAGCTTGCCCGTGAAGACACTACGCACCAGCCACTTCTTTGTAACGAACGAAGTAACGATACGTTTGCCGCGGAGCCTGTTAAATATCAGTCAACCGAACCTTTCAAAAAGTTCAGGGAACCAACCTAGGTATCCAGCGCCCTGTGGATCCACAGATAGGGCTGCCATGCCATCTGCAATGTAGTTGGTAGGATCGTCATCTTGCTCGGACCATTCGAAACCGTTAGATAGAATAGGAAGATCATCTGGAGGTCCTTCGGAAGGTATCTCTTTCTCATCTGCTAGCAAATCCGTAGTTTCCACTATAGTCCGGGGTTCAACTGTGACCCACGTGTTGAAGTCTGGGGAGGACGGGGATGGGATCTGTGAAAGGGCGGACTCCACATCGCCATCAGGAAGGAGTCTTGCGAGCAGGGCTTCAAGTTGTTGTACTCGATTCTCCAGCGATGTTACGTATCTGTTGGAGTTAATCACCATGCCACAATGAACGAGAACTGACATCAAGACCACCTACTCGCGTGTCAAGGGGCTTCTAATCACCTTGCTCGAATAGACACATAACTTATTATGTCTCGCACAGTAGGAGCAGGAAGGCTTATTTTTGGAGCATCGATATTTTTTGCTCCGACACTCTTCGCACTGTCAAACACTTAGCGATTTCCATCTAATGTACTGGAGAGGCTTTGGGTACAGCATATTGGTTCATGGTGGCAATGTTGCCGTGCTCAGCTCGATTGAGCGCGTTTCAACCGCGTTTAATCTCCTGCCTCAGACAAGGAGTACATTTGACTTGGAAGCGATAGACCGTCGTGAGGATGTCGACGACTCACCGCACTATCTGACGTTGAAGGCGGGAACATGGAGGGGTTGTGGAGGTGAACACTACAACTAGGCGCACTCTAGACCGACTGGTCTAGGCCTTCCTAAACTAGCCCGATGGGGTGATGTTGCCCGCCAATCACCCAAGACGAAAATTATCGACAATCACGATACCCTTTTCTATTGTTGCTTACTTACGACGAGCAAGATTATTGAACTAAACGGGCAACAGTCGGAAATAATACAATTAAGTTAAACAACTTTAATTAAAGAAAATAGGTAACTATCAACTAGGTTCTATTATAATAAGTATAAGCAGAGTAGGCGTTTTTATATCCATGATAATTTTTATATTCCCCCACGTAGAAATTAATTATAAGCTTGAATAATATAATATAATCTCATTGAATTTGACTTTTCTACAAATGTCTCAAGAATACTTTTTTAGGTCACGGTCAAACTTAATTGCCTCTTGAACCATCTCAGCCCAGAGCCTTTCGGAGAAGTCAGAACCTTCTTTATGACCCAAGAACGGCGCGCCCCTAAGTATCATGTTTAGCAATTGTCTCGCCACAAGATAAGGGAGGGGAATTTACTCGAAAATCTTGTTGTGCTGGAGAAATTTGCCGTGAGTCTCGGGTCCCGCTACGGAAGCTGCATAGACTAACGTACAGTACGGCTGCCCTCCTCAGCACTCCTAGCTGATACCTTGCGGTACACAAATATGATCGGCTTCAGCCAGGCAGGCAGGTGCTTGTCAAAGCCAGTAGCGACGGATCCAGGGCAAGGATTGTTGATAATGACCTCGGAAGACGAAACATGGCTAGACAAGGTACGGACGAAGGAATTAACGACTAATTTACTATCACAATAGCGCGTGAGGCCGCTGTATGTCATCTGATTATCAAAGTGGTCAAACACCGTCTCCGAGTCGGTAACGGGGTTCTTCGTTAATGTGTGCATGGTCTGGCTGGTAGAACCGACGATCGTAAGGCGCGATGGAGCACCTCGAATGGCGGCAGTAGCTTGAAGAAGTGGCAGGAGCTCGAGGGCTATGAGGAAGTGAGTGGAGCAATTTACTGCGGATGGATATTAGCAACGTCCTTCAGCAAAAAATCGTAGTGAAACCCCTCTTTCGAGGCTAGATACATTAAGGTACTACATATTCGCACCTTGCATAACGCGTTCGTGGCCACTCTTGCTCTTCTGATAACTCATAATGTTCACCCCCCCATCGCACAGGAGGATATCCAGCTCCTTGACCTCGGCCTTTACCTTTCGGGCAAACGCCAATCCTGACTCGTAGTGGTCGAGATCAAGCTCGAAGGCTCGGATCGTGGCGTCGGGGTTGACTTCCTTGACCTCGAGGTTGGCCCTGAGTGCGGCCACAGCCTCTTGGGCCTTAGTCTTAGAGCGAACGGCGATGATGATGGTGGAAGCTTTCAATATAAGAAACTGGCGAGCGGTCTCGAAGCCCATACCAGCGTTGCCGCCAGTGATGATAATGGTCTTGCCGGCTAAGCTAGTGCCGGGGGGTGTAAGAGGGATCTGACGTTGACCCATCTTGGAATATGATGGCTTTCGATTAACAAGTGGAAATATATATACATTGAGAGCGCGAACTTGCTGAAGTATAGGGCGTGGAGGGGGATTAATCTAATAAGTTGGTCATAATGGAGCGGCTGAAGTAAGTATATTGGTTCAATATGGGAGTTGCATCCCTGCTGAGGGATTTGATAGCTGGAGCATGACTGGACAAGGAGATTTGTAACCTCATTGGAAGACTCGACGGCTGGGGCATAGGTGACATGAATCCGTTAGCCCACCCGTTCACAAGAGTAAGTTAGTCGGGAAATAAGGGGAAACAACTGGGTAGTCATTGTGGAATTATCATACATGCTTGAACTAGAGATCGGGGGTTGTCGCATATGCACAGTTACTGCAATCAAGTCGTATGGATCTTGCCCCAGAGCAAGCTAAAACGCGATCAAAGTGGGGTGATTCTACCTCCCGGCCGAGAAATTTAGCGTCCGTGTCTCTCGGCCGGGTGCTGATCAATCTAGCAAATGACCCACAGCCTCTGCTCAAATAGGATGGGTCCCCTGATCCCCTGCCCAGCCCTGCCACTCCAGTTTTGCGAGAAAATAAGCTAACTTTCCTTATTATCATCAATGAAATGATGCGACTGGAGCATAGGCAAGGGCTGGCTAGAAGGTATATCTTAGTTTATATCTACGGAAGCGACTGCTGCTTTGCAACAAATACCAGGATTCTAGCCCTCCCGCCATAACGATAAAGTTGGTTGGAACTGTAGCAATGCTGCTTGCGCCTCTATATTTATGTTTCTAATACTCCTAGCTCTGTGCCCAGAAATGAGCGCATTGATAGGAGCTCTACGAACGTGGTTCCCATCATATAATGCTGAGTTTAATACTTGTCTCGAAGATTCGCCCGTTGAATTTGCGGTTAGTGATGGTTACTGGCTTGATGTGCCACACAATTGTCAGTGTCTGCACCTCTCATCAGAGGCTACAACGAACAATGAAAGTCCTAGAGAGGATCTGGGGGGCATATCACCTTGGTAAGTTATACGGCTCAAGGGTCTATAATAGGGGCTACTACCTACTACAAGTTGTTCATTTACAAGGTCCCACGTGACTCTGTTGCACCTTCCTCGACAGAATACATACTGTTTTATATATCGAATCCCTAGCCAACCTAGTAGGTCTTCACAACTGTCGCGAGACTCATGAAATGCAAGACTCAATTGCAGGGTAATCTTTGTGATAAAGAGACTATATATACAGCGGTTTTAGGCGTATTATGTAAGCCTAAATACGTGATCTCTCACTGCCTAATCTTCTCCACATTAGTAGATACGCACTACCTTCCATAGTTCTATCCCTCTTCGTCAAATGACAACCCCAATACAAGAATCACATTCATCAAGTACATCGGTCGACTGTGGAGCACGTGTTTGCAAGCCATATATATGATTATGCTCTGCTTCTTCACAGTTCTGGCATAAAGCTTGTGCCAACCAGGCATCTCTCTGACCATGGGCGCCGAAAGTCGCGTTATCACTCGCTCGCGTCCGTCGCTGAATTGTCTGCCATGCAAGCGAAGAAACGTGAGCCCCTCTCTAGCCAGTAACGGTGCCAGTGGCAGGCAAGCGAGCTCCCAATGTTGGACCTGCTCTCATCCAGTCCGTATCACTCCGATCTAATGCTTAATATTCTAAACTTTACCAAGGTGTATCAAATATGATATATGCGACGAGAATGCGCACATGGCATCAATTATATGGGAGGTGCAAATGAAGCAGACGGCTGATACTGAAACAGATACCTGATTGCGATCGCCTTTTGCAAGCACAGCAAGCCCGGCTTTATTCGAAAGAATTTGATGATGGTAGTTGGGCAGGGTTTAAAAGTCTTCTACGAAGTCTTCCTTCCAAGAAGCTATGCGATGTTTTAATCCAATCTTTCCTGCTCGGCGTTCGTCCACTGCTGCCTTTGGTCCACGGTCCTACTCTGCAAGCAGAGTATGACTCGTTTTGGGTTTGATACAGCAACGATGAGCTCCAAACTAAGCCGAATAATTATTTGGCAGATGCGTCCTTTCTATGCTTGCTTTGGTCGGTGCTTTTCTGAGGAGCTGTAGCTGCTTCACCATCTTTGTTAGCGAAGGCCTCGATACATGTGCGTCACACTCCGGCATTGCTCTTACGTCTACGGACTAAATTGGACGAATCTCTCTCACTATGCAAGTTTACCAAGCTTCCAACCTTGAATGGCCTCATAGCCTCCATTTTGGCTCGTGAGTGCGATTCGGAGGTGGACGAGATTCTCACGGCGCCGGTTTTTGTCACGCAGGCGATGCAAGCTGCAAAATCCCTTGGATTACACAGCGAAGAGGTGATAACCATGGCTTATGGTGAAGTAGAGGGTGAGATTGCACGACGAGTGTGGTATCATATTATCTATCTCGAAGTGCTGGCCACGCTTACATCAGGAAGTTTGCTGTCGCAGAGTAGCAACGAGGAGTCATATACCACCAAAATACCCCAGGAATTCGATGATATCAGTCTCGGCTTGGGCAGAGCTAATCAAGACGGCTCCGCCCAGAATGCACACTCTTCATCAGCAATGCTGCTTTCTATTGGCCGCTACGAGATGACCCGCGTGATGAGAAAGGTCGTGGAACAATGCTACAGTAACCGCATACCTAGCAAAGAAGATATGAGGAATTTAATCGCAGAGCTAGAGCAGTTCCAGGGAAGGATAGACGTCCTAATTGGACGTCTGAAAGTTCGTGGCATTCCGGAGCATGGTCATATCTCAACCCAGCTACTCAAGGCAGATCCACTGATTCACAAACGGCTCTACAACGACAATCCACAGGATGAGACAGTATTCAACGCATTTGCACGAATTGTGCTCTGTATGATGAAACATCATGTGTTAATATTCTTCAATCGGCAGTTTCTAACTCAAGCCTCCGACCACCAGACTTTGACGATCTGGAGCAAGTACGTTTTTCATCTTCGAATCCCTATAAATACCCCCCGGCCCTCTATTGACAAAGTGTACAGCGAAATGTCTCTATGCTGCCAGTTCTTGAGAAATTATCTACACCTTGCACGATTACCGGCCTTCTCCCCCTACCACTGGCTCTTCCCAGGGAAATTGCAGCCCCTCCAACAATGCATGCTCATTCTCACCTTTCTAAAGGGGCATCCAGAGAATAGTGACACACAGCTTCTTCGATATCTCATCAGCGAGGTATTCGATATGTTTATAGTGCAAGACGATACAAGCAGCGAAGAACCATCATTATACCAAACAATTCCTACCTATGAAGCACCGTGGCAGATGCTTCATCAGATGCGTGATGAGATTGGCGGGGGAAATTACAATGTCCGCCCGTACCATCATCCTGATCCCACTGCACACACAGGGCTCAATAATTATCCGGCCGTCTCTAACCCAACCCCGAAGTACTATTTCAGCATGGAAAGTGAGGATGAACTCAGTCAATCCAATTTCCTGCCAAGCAACTCTGTCTAGGCTTGCATCTTGCAACTCCACCCGAAGGCGGTCTAATCAGCACAGGACCGCACTCAGAGCACTTGTCGTGGTCAAAGTGTTACAACTTTCTCCTATATAGTCTGGTTCATGAACAAGATAACGGGTAGCGGCCCAGTTAGTGCTTGTAGCGTATGTTATAGCGTATTTAGTAGCTAACAATCATAAGACATAGGATGCGCTACAATAGAATATATCTATTTTTTTTCTCGCAAAGATCAGAATATATGGTTATTTACAGGGCAAAAGACAAGGTATATAGTTCTTTTGCCTTGATTTTAAATGGTGCTGGAGATGAAAGCCTGAAATTTAGCTGGAGAGGGTTGTGGGGGTGGGAGGATTGAGTATGATACACCCCGGAGCACACCAGTCCGGATGGTGCCCACATTGCGTCCGTATACGGAGACAGAAAGGGCGGAACAGCGAAATCAGTGGGGCATTTCACGACGATACCGGATGCTTCTACATAAACCTTTCTGATAATTGACATGTATAGAAAGGCCTGGATCTGCTGTTGTTGTCTATTACTATTATTGTTTTTATCTCATTCATTGATATTATTGCTGTTGCTATGAACCTGTTAGGCTTTCCAATGGAAACAATTGTGAATCAATCTCCTTTTAGCTGTGTCTCGAGCCACACGCATCTTGTAAATTTGTTGAGTTTTATAGAAGGAAAAGACTAGATCCTCAAAAAGAACAGCCGTGCAAGATTATACGTCCATTTTGCATATTGAAATCATGGGTTTTGGACGAGCAGAGGAGGATCGGCCTACGCCGAAGGAGGTGTATAATCTGCGCATTTATATACTCGCGCTATGTGCTACAATGGGTGTGTTCCTCGTGCTATTTTGTTTTACAAGGCGTTTCAATTCTCACCACCAGAAGCATCCATACAATGATATACTTGCGACACCCTTCTCTACTTATCCCAAGGAATCAATAGGCAAGATATGGATTAGCTACGAGAGCCACTCTCATTAATGTCTACTGGATTAGTCAAGTGGCCATCTATTCATCTCTCTACTTCTCTGCCCTAGATCCCAATCCCTCTTTACCCCACAAAGTCTCACAGTTCAATAGGCTCCTGGATGTTTGGTTACAACAACGGAGTGATAGGGGGCGCGATCATTCTCCCCTCCTTCCACGCCGCATTTTCTCTGCCAGCTCCCGCAACACCCGAATACGCAACCATTACCTCCACAATCGTCTCCCTTCTCCAACTCGGCGCCCTTGTCGGCTCGCTTCTAATATTTCCCCTCGTCCGCCTTTCCGGCCGCCTCCCCTCTCTAGCTCTTGGATCGGTTCTCTTCGCCTTTGGCAGTCTCCTACAAGTTTTTTCCTCAGGACATCTCCCTTACATGTACGCAGGCCGCTTTATAGGCGGCATTGGACTCGGCTGCATTACGGTCGTCGTGCCCATGTACATTTCGGAACTCTCACCTCCCGCGACCCGCGGCTCGCTCGTTGGATTATACGAGATCAACAACCAGCTCTCGTCCTTATGTGGGTTCTTTGCGAACTACTTCGTCGGCGTAGGAGTTGATCCTGGAACGGATCGCCAGTGGCAGATCCCGCTTGCAATGCAAGTCATTCCCGCTGGCTTACTGCTTCTCGCTGTGATTTTCATACTACCAGAATCCCCATTATTT
Organism: Pseudogymnoascus sp. 05NY08; assembly: GCA_001662605.1. Taxonomy (NCBI): domain Eukaryota; kingdom Fungi; phylum Ascomycota; class Leotiomycetes; order Thelebolales; family Thelebolaceae; genus Pseudogymnoascus; species Pseudogymnoascus sp. 05NY08. The sequence continues at coordinate 46,158 of KV458846.1, forward strand.
CTAATTCAACGCGGGAAAATTGGTAAAGCGAGAATAATCCTGAGTTCTATTCGGGGTCTGCCAGCCGAACATCGATACATCACCGAAGAAATCGAACTCGTTCAATCCTCTCTTCCTCAACAACCTTCTGCCGGACAATCTCGCTGGATAAACACCATACTACCTCTTCACCTCTTCCGCGAGCTTCTCTGGCGCGGAAATATCAACCGCCTCACCATTGGATGTCTGCTAATGGTGGGTGCCAACACCTCTGGGATCAACGGTGTAAATTTCTACTCCCCCTCTATCTTCCGACGGATAGGTTTCACCTCCGTGAACTTTCTGCTCTTACTCTCCGGCTTCTTTGCCATTGCTAAGACGACAGGCACATTTGTGGGCCTTTTCTTCTTCATCGACAGGTTCGGAAGAAAGTTCCTTCTCCTTATTTCCAGCACTGGAATTGTGCTGGCCTTTGTTTACATTGGCTCCTTCTTAACTTTTACGCATGGATCACCCGCACCTGGGTCTATAGCAGGCTATTTCGCTATGGCAGCCGTATATTTCTACGCAGTATGTGATCTTTTCCATCTCCTTCCCTTATTTTCTATTATCCATCTATCAACCTACTAAATGCAAACGCTCAACCGCAGGTTTCTTTCTCCCTCGCCTGGAACGGCGTACCATGGGTGTACAGCAGCGAGATCTACCAGCCGCGACTGAAAGAACTATCTATGTCGATAACGACAGCCGTGCAATGGATTATGCAATACGCGATCGCTCGGTTAACGCCTGTGCTGCTGAGTTCTGGGACGCACGACTCAGGCAATGTTTTTTTCTTCCTCTTTGCTGCTTGTACGTTGCTGGCTGCGGCACTGGTGGCTAAATTTCTGCCGGAGACAAAGGGCTTAACGGCGAAGGGTATGGATGAGATTTTTGGCTCGAGGTATGCTGATAGGGAGGGCGATATGGGGGAATCAAGAGACATGCAGGGAACGGCTAATGGGGGGATGATAATGAGGTTTAATAGCTCGGTCTAAGAACAAGGGCGAACGAACGAACAAAATTGGTACATTTGGATCTTTGACGCTGCTAAAAATCTAATCCTGTCTGTCCTTTGTTATCTTTTAGGGATCGTTTCTTTCGGGAGGGGGATTTATGGTTTGGGTTATATAGTTAAACACGTTTATAGGAATATAATACTCTCTTCTCTCTTTGGCCCATCTCTCTATCGCTGTTGATACTCCTCCCTGTTGCTTTTGCTGTTGCTAGCGCCTACGCTTCTACGAGTCACAAAAACAGTATCCATTTATCGGGGTATAAGTGAAGCCGTCGCAATATGACTAACTGCAACTGTCGCATTGAAAAACGAGAAAAACTCGACCCATGCTGTAGGAATCGGTAACACTAGCGTCTTCGGCGCCGGCGACTATGAAAATTGGCGCTTTGATATCGTTACCAGCCTGCAAAACCAGCCAATCACAAAATCTGCCATTTTATATCCAATCAATTTATGGGGGTTAGCTATAATGTCATATAGTTAAGATATTGAGTTTTTCATAAGACAAGTTTCCACGGCGTAACTTGACACCGTCGGGCCAACTTTCGTCCGTTTATGTGCTATACCGAGATACTTGCGAAACATCAACGCCAAGGGAACTTCAAGATGTCAAATGGGCTGCGACTCTTCGGTGTGATTACAAAGCATCTAATCCATACGGGTTATTACGAGTCCTCTTTTTATGAGAATATGCCTGAACCCCTTTGACTATATAAGATCATTTGATGTGCTCTTTTTATTTTTTAAATTCCACAACACACAGACATTTGAGAGTACAAATCCCAGCATTTATCACATCAAGACCCACCCCTTACAACCACTATCATAATGTCTCCAACCATCTTTGTCACAGGCGTTTCTGGCTATATTGGCGGTCATATTGTCACCGACTTAATTAAGAAGCACTCTGAATACCAAGTTATTACTCTCGTCCGCACTGAAAAGCAAGCCGAGACAATCAAAGCAACTTGGCCGGCTGTCGAGACTGTTCTTGGAGACCTGGACAGCCATGATCTTCTGGTCGAGCAAGGCAAGAGGGCAGACGTAATTCTTCGTATGTCATGAAGTTTCCAGCTTACAGTTTATAACGACACAAAAACTTATATATGTTCAGAATTGGCGTCCTCAGACCACACCCCAGCAACCAAGGCGCTCATTGAAGGTCTATCCCAAGGAAAGAAAGGTCGCTATATTCATATTTCTGGCAGCGGAATTCTCCACGATGTCTCCAATGGGTTTGGGAACCCGTCGTCCAAGATCTACCATGACGTCGCCGACATCCTCGAGATCACCTCTTTTGACAGCACGCATATCCACCGCGACACCGAGGCCGCCGTAATTGCATCAGGTGAGAAGCTCGGCATCTCTACGGCCATTATATCGCCCTGCGTCATCTACGGTGTTGGCAAGGGCCCCATCAACAATCGCAGCGTCCAAGTCCCTGTCTTGGCTCAAGAAACCCTCAAACGCGGCCGCCCCTTTGTTGTCGGCCCTGGCAATAACATCTGGGACCGTAAGCCCTCCCGCCCCTAACTTCAAAAATACGCACTAACATTAAACCCAGACATTCACATATCCGATCTATCCGCTGCCTTCGGTCTCCTGGTCGACGAAGCGCTGAAACCAGCCGGTGGGGCCGCAACCTGGGGTGCTGAGGGTTACTACTTTGTCGAAGCTGGGGAGCACTCATGGGCCCAGGTCGGACGCGATATTGCGGCCGTGGTGGCTGAGCGCGGGATTAAGGTAGAGTTCGAGGTAGAGCAGTTAACGGTTCAAGACGCGGCGGCGGTGCATCCATGGGCGCCTATATTATGGGGCGGAAACGCTCGCAGTAGGGCGGAGCGGCTACGATCTCTAGGATGGAGCCCTGTGGCGCCGTCGCTGAAGGAGAGTTTGGAGGAGATTGTGGATATTGAGATTAGGGCTTTTAAGTCAAAGTCTGCTTGAGAGGGTTTGATTTTCATCAAAGCGGCGCGTTGTCGATTGAGTAAAGGCTAGGATTTAGGTGTCACAATATATAGGGGATAGTTTCACTTAAATATGGGCTCTCAAACCAATGGCAACATCTCACAGATCTTTGGGGAACAACTTCTTTTCTATGTACAAGACCAACTCATCATCTAATCTTCATACCAATCTCAGTTACCCTCAGAGTACGTCGATCCGATCTCACCCCACTTGACGTTGCTGAACGTCACGGCTGGGCTAGGCTCTACCTTGACGATCTCCGTTGGGTTACCCTCGGTGGCGCTGCACGGCCCTGCGTTACCGCTATCCAGCCAGTTCATGAAGCCAGTTGTATCCCACCACACGCTGAAAATGAGGACCATACCCCTCGACAGCGCACCGCCCATACCCTCGAGGCCGTTGAGGCGGTTAAACGCGGTCGCGCCGGTAGCAACGCAGAACTCATCGGTCATGCTGTCTCCGGGAGCCGGACCCTCAATGTTAACCGGTGCGTTCTGGATGACCTTTCCGTCCTGGACGTACAAGCGGCGGATCTCGGTGAGAATGTCGTTAGTAGCTGGGAACTGCGTGACGACGGTAAAGGGGCGGGAGGTGTCGACGATCAGACCGGGGCCGTAGAAGGTGCTGTTGCCGAGGGCGTAGTTGTTGTAGCCGCAGCCGTTCTTGTCGCAGACGCCGGCGGACTCACATTCCGGGCCTGTGCAGGCATAGACGCCGTCGACGCTGCACGGGTGGGGGGCGTAAGCAGTGGCCGCATTGTTAGCTTCCCAGATGTCCATTTCATTGCAGCATGAGCCGTGTCCCTCGGGGTTGGCCTGTAGGGTGTTAGTGATTTTAGTTCGGGCTCGAGATTGGAGAGCTTACCTCGCCGTCGATGAAAGTTTGAGTGTAGCACTGCGCGTCGCAGTAGCCGGTTCCGTATGGAGCTCCAGCGGGGTTTGCCTCGCTCTGGCCTCCATTGGCGCCCATCTCAGAGAGGTAGAGGGCGCCATTCATGCCGCAAGGCAGCTTAGAGACATCAACATCAAAGGAGAGCTCCTGGCCAGTCAACTGAAGCATCTCATAGCTCGTCTCAGTCTCCTCCAAGAGGTAGACACGTGGACTAACCGACTGCCCGTTGAGTAACTGCAGCAGGTTGAGGGCGCCGCCTTCGGTAGTGACACCATGGCTTGCGTAGTCTTCGATGCCCTCAATGACACAGTTTGTGCCGGTGCACGCGGCGGTGCTATCTGGAAGATGGATTGAGTGGGCCCCAGAGTCGATGACGACGGCGGTGTTGGCAGACACGCAACCATCAGCCACTGTGCACTTCCAGGTCTCGAGCTTGGGGTGGACTTCAGGGTTGGTTCCCGGGTTTTGCGCGGCAGCAAGGCCGACGAGGGCAGCGGCGAAGGGGAGTGTGCGAATCATGCCTGCGGTGTCTCTGAAGAAGGTAATGAGTTGGCTGGCGAGGACGAAGGGTTCCACAGGAGGAAGATGATAAGGTTCTTATACCTCGCCGGAGGAGAAGCTCTCTGTCTGGATAATCTGACTTATTTAAATTAACGACGTATGGAAGTATGCATGGAAGCATGAACCTTGTAAGGATTTAGACAAATCCAAGGTCACATGGGGCTAGGAACAGGAATCTGCCAGCGATAGCCAGTGGATATCCCCACGGTTTGGCGGCCCTAGAGCCGCAATCTGGGATATCATGGGAGGATTGTAAACCATAGCATGAATCGAGCAATGATAAGCAAAAAGAACATTGAGGGAGATCTGGTGTTGCGCAGTAATTCACGTATTGGGCGGTGTAGTTTCATATTCATTGCCGGTTCCCTGCCGGACCGCTTATCGTGGCAAGGTATAATACAGTATAGTGGGGTAGCTTGTTGGACTCTCTCTTGTGAGAGGTCACCAAAGCTTCATCTATAAAAGCCATAATTCTTAGAAGAAGGTTGTGTCTTCAAATATAGTATAATATATGCATAGAACTTATAAAGCGCCTCAGCCTATTTAAGCGCAGCGAGTCGCAACTGGAGATGGGAGATACCCGGCAGTTGACACTTTTAGTGCCAAGAGACGCCTCCCCCGCATTTAAGTGATTGCCCCACAATTAGTTTTAGTATGTGATTATAATGGAAAAACCTTCTGCTGATCCCCTCCTTCGGTATTCTGGCAAATACCCGTCCGGGCCGGTGTTTCCAAGACCAACAGCAATCATAGAGCAAGCATAGAACACACATTTTGAAGAAGATAACACATGGAAAAATGCCAAGACAAATTATATACAATAACGTGATAAGGCTACCAAGTTGTGGTGGTTCCTTGAATGTTCAGCATTGCCGTTTGTATCGGGCCGAAGCTGGCCGCTATAATATCATGAAATGAATAGCACTGATGCTCGGCCTTCGTTTTGTCCGCATCAAGTAATGCATGTATAATAGAGTGTCATGAGGTAGCTGACAATAACCCTCAACAGCTAATATAAAAAAAATTGTTGTAAATGAATACTGTCTCAGGGGTCCACTATTCATACTGTAGATGCTGTCGACGGTCGCTGTAGCTTCCTATCTAAATATTCTTGCCCTTGGGTAATTATTAACAAAGTCTCAACAGCTGATTCGAAAACTTCTGTTAAAAAGAAATATCCACTCAGCGGCCTCCTACTCTATGCTTCAGGAGCGTTAACCTCGCCATAACTTCTGTCCGATAAATATTCTTGCCACAGGTTAATCATCAGGAAAATCATAGGGGATGATACGAAAAGCTTTCTGTTGTGAAATAAATATTCCCTCGGACGTCCGCTATCTCATACCTTAGGCGCCGTTGACGTCGCCGTGGCTTGCTAGTGAATATTCTTGCAATGGCTTTATTCAATTTCCTTCATCCATTTAAAGGTAGCGCGAGTTCCGGATGCGAGTATTTAACGAGGCAAGTCGCGAATACGAGGATTTGACCGAGGGAAGGCTGGCCCGTCTCTCGACGTATGACGCTGGAGGCGCTGTCTTAAAGTAGTAAGCTGATGGTCAATCTCTCATAGTTGACTCCGGCTCTCGGCTCGGCCTCATGGCATCGTCTGGGATTGGCAGTCTTTGGCTCATTGAACCATGTCACAAGTCAACTATCGACGCCGATCTGACTGAGGTTGCGGCCCTTTTACAGCCTCAATATTCTAGTCTAAAGTTGCTCAGATTCGATATCCAAGAACTAACTACTCTCGATTCGCTCTTTGGGCTAATGAGAATAAGTTTTGTGCCGCATTGTGGCTTGAGCTAACATTCAAGGAACGTGTACTCCGGCTTATCGTCGGTCTGGAATAAAGTCTGATTCCAAGCCATATTATGACTTTTTGTGGATTTTCTCGTGTCTGGTTCGGGCCGTCTTGATCGTGGGGTGGTCAGTGCCACACTTCCCCGCAAGATCTCCCGTTATTCTCATTGACAAGGCGGCTTCAAAATATAGTGTCAGGGCAACTTGCGGATCTCCACCGAGTCGGAAAAGGTTATTGTTGGTGGACTAGATCACTCGTTGGTCAAGTGTAAGGTCTATATCGGGCCTACATCGGACTAAGAACACCATCTGAGTATATTAAACCGGCGATCGAATAATAACCCCATAACCCAAGATATCTCGTCACATGTTGGTGATGTTTGGTGTTGGCGGTAAAAAATCGCCACAATAACCCCTGGTCGGATCAAAGTTCCCCGCATATCCAACCCCGCGATTTGATAGGTGCGAGGCGGTCAGAATAAGGTCCTCGGTATCCATTACAAGCGAGAACGCCGCGTTTCATCCAATCTATGCGGACGCTCCTCGGCGCCTCCCAAGCCCTGAGACGGCAGACAACATCACAGTATCTGAAGTTCTGTGGCCAACGCCGCTGTTTTTTCCAACCAACGGCCAGCGGCTCTATGTTTCGGCCTTATGTTGTAGGCCCTATAGATCATCGGCGCATTGTAGACCCTTTTGCATGATGAAGCACGTTATGGGCCCGCGATCGCGGCTCATGTTTCGACATGACGACGGTTATAAAATGGGGCAAACTCCCCAACATAGCAACCTGCCTTGAAGATCCAGACATTCCAGACTGTTTTATCCATCTCCACCTAATTTGACTCGCGAATCTGATCGCCAAGATTGTCAAAAATGAAGACGCTATCAGCCTTGACAGCCCTCAATTTGGCCACCTTCGTCCACGGACATGGCTACCTGATCACTCCTGAGAGCCGAACCAGCCTTGGAGCAAAGGTAGGTAACAAATAGATCCTCACACCGATCTTCCGTCCATGCTGGAGAATAGTCGCTAATCTTTCGACTCAGGCAAATCTGGACTCATGCCCGGAATGCACTATCCTCGAACCCGTTGCTTCCTGGCCTGATCTCACTGCCGCAGCAGTAGGACGGAGCGGTCCCTGTGGTTACAATGCTCGCGTCAGCATAGACTATAACCAGCCCGCAACTAACTGGGGCAACTCTCCCGTAGTAACCTATAATGCGGGAGATATCGTTGAGGTGCAATGGTGCGTTGACAACAACGGTGACCACGGTGGCATGTTCAGCTACCGCATCTGCGAAGACCAAGCCCTCGTCGACAAGCTCTTGACACCCGGCTACCTTCCCACTGATGCGGAAAAGCAAGCCGCAGAGGACTGCTTCCAAGCCGGCACGCTAGACTGCACCGACGTCAGTGGCCAGTCCTGTGGATACAACCCTGACTGCTCGCCCGGCCAATCATGCTACCGCAATGACTGGTTTACCTGCAACGGCTTCAGCGCCGGCGACCAGACGAAGTGCAAGGGTGTCGACAACGCGCCGCTGAACTCATGCTACACTTCCATCGCCGGAGGCTACACCGTCACCAAGAAGGTCAAGATCCCCAACATCAACTCGGCCCACACGCTGCTGTCCCTGCGCTGGAACTCGTTCCAAACCGGCCAGGTCTACCTGACCTGCGCCGACATTGCCATCAATGGATCCGGAGGAGGAGGCCAGTCATCGAGCGTGCAGCCGACGGGCACGAGCACGGCAATCCCAACGGGTACCAGCACCACAAGCCCAACAAGCACAGCCTGTACCATTGCTTCGAGCGTCGATGTCACTTTTAACGAGGTTGTCACTACAAACGTTGGCCAGACTATCAAAGTCGTAGGATCCATTTCTGAACTCGGGAGCTGGAGTACCAGCAGCGCCATTGCCCTGTCAGCGTCGAAATATACAAATGCCAATCCATTATGGTCGACCACAGTAACTCTGGCGGCTGGGACGACGTTCGAGTACAAATTTATCAATGTTCAGAGTTCTGGAGCTGTGAACTGGGAATCTGACCCTAATCGCTTATTCACGGTTCCGCAGACTTGCGAGAAGAGTGTAACTGTTAGCAATACCTGGCGCTAAAACATAGAGGGGGGGATTTGAGGTAGTTCATATGTAAATAGTGATGTTCACGGGTGACTACATTGGCTTATAAATATTTTGTATTTAGTGTTAGCGTTCTGATGTGGATATTTTCTTGGCATTGATGCATCTGCTTGCGCTGGAATAACAAGACTATTGTTTTTATACACCACCTGTTTCTGTTGTGTATTGTGCAGGCTGAAGAGTGTTCTTGCGATTAAAAACGTGCCCGCGATCAAGTTGTATGCATACCCATGATGGCGAGCACATCAATGCCAACTGATCAGATCTATCTCGCACAGCCAACTCATCAAAACCCTCCTCGACCTCCAGCCTCAGCTTCGGAAGGGTAAGCGTATCCCACATTCCCTGTCGCACATAGGGCTCTAGAAGCGTGCTTACTTTCAAGAGGAATAGGTCTCGATTATTGTCCATATGTTGCTGAAAAAGCTTGAACGCAGCCTCATCCATATTTTCGAGTACATTGAGGCAATCCCCAAAACAACCCGAAGAGGGTACTAGAGCCAAGATTCCATGGCCGTAAATTGAAGTCAGCTTCGAGAGACGATATCCGATCCGTTGCAGTGCTTGCAAATTGGCACCTCGACCGCGCCTTGGCGGCAAGTTTATTTCTAGCTCCCGAATTTTTGTGAAATCAAAGCCCCTCGCCGTGAGTGGGAGCATCTCGCCATGTGTTGTCCTCTCGTTTTTCAGGAACCGATAAAACTCGAGCGCAAGAACTGATTCCGCAAATGGTTTAAATGGACCTTCATCCGGCCCCAGAGTCAGCCTCAGCGCAGCTCTGCCGTAGGTTTCGTGGCCTGGAAGAAACTCCATAGTCACTTCCAACTCCTCTCTCATAGCCATTGAGATTTTTCCAAATTGGGCAATCGCGCATGGGCTTCCGATTCCCATGATGACATAGACAAGCATCGCGGCCTGGTCGCATCTCACCCGTCTATTTCCAAACCTGATATCATCGATTTCCGATTGTAAGAACTTGCTGTAAAGCTGAACCGGATTGAAGAGGCCGTTGTTGCCGAGTTTGCTCTGCGCAGCTTGTTCCCACCCCACGAAAACGAGCATTTCCTCGTCTTCGTCGCCACGAGGCCTTAGTTCGCCATCGGAACACAGAATCTGATTTTCGGGTGTGTTGCCCGCCTTTACTGATAAAGTTTCTATCAGCTGGCTCGGAGTATCCGATACTGATTTTAAGTCCTTACTAATTCGTTTCAGGGCTTTGGCTTCCTTCAGAAACTTTTTTCTCTCGTCCCATGCGATCTTGCGCCGCCTCCCGCGCGTCATTTGAATGTGCGAACCCGCTGTAGAAACAGCAAGAGATTTTCTTGGGGTGTGCGTATCATCGCCATCTAACATCGACCGCATATGAGAATGGGGGCTTCCGAGAAAGCCTTCGCTCTCTTCAGGATGGTTCTGTGACTCGGTTGGAAGTCGCTCATTCAACAGCGGCCCCGGATATTTCCTTTGCTGCGGGGGATTCGACGCTCCAAATGGAGAAAGCTCAAGAGAATTACGTAAATCCATCTTTGGAATGTAAGGTTCCGATTCTGCTTGAGGGAGCCAGTTATATGGCTGGTTCTGTCCAGTGCTTTGCTTCTGTCGTCTCTCGTGGAGGCCCAATTGGGGGGGTCTCTCGAGTGTATCAATCGTGCGCCCCAGTTCTTCAATCTGGCCAGATTCTGCAGGTTCATAATCAGAATCCGTCTGCTCATAGACTATTCCAATGTCATCTGCTTCTTCAGCAATTTTTGGAAATTTGACGTCTCTATCATCGGTGTCCAGTTCATCGTGTCTTCTCTTTTCCGCACGAGTTACTTCCATGAAATTAATCAGGCCATGTTGATGATCGTTTAGGGAAGCCATAGCGTTGTGCTTAAATTCCAAACACCGAGGTGTACGTTTCAGCAAGGATGCTTGCGTTGGTGACTCTTCCACCTTTATCCTGATTTGGAGGTCGTACTGATGGCCTCTACTCTGATCCTCAACAGTACCCGGGAGCTCTTTCGGTGGTCTATCTGACACTAAGTCTGTTGGCGCCAGTTCCGTCTGTGTGTTCTCTCCTACAAACAGACGTTGACTGTTTGCCTCACTTCTCTGTTGCAACGGCGACTCACTTGTCGGTCTGCCGACAACTGAGTCGTGCAAATAACTGATATTTGATCTGATAGTGAAGGTTTGGGTATTGATATCAGACGAAGTATTTGGCGCTATTACTGTTTGGGGTTCCAGAGGGTTTGCTAAATGATCATCGCTGATGAGGAAAAGTTGTCCACTACCAGAAGGTTGCAAACTCGTGTGATCGTGAGGATGGATGGCTCCTTCCTCATATGTTTTAACACCACCATCATCTTTTTTTAGGTCAAGGCCTGGCATTTCACCAACACCATCTCCTTCACTCTCTCTGCCAACCACATCATCAACTGCTTCGGCCTCTGCACCCCCTACTGTCTTATCCTCCATGATTTGTTTGCACATTTTGACCCTCTCTTGTTTCCTTGCCCTCTGTCCCCTCTTTGTCTCCCTTTTGTTGACCAGTCGATTAAATTCTTTATCATCAGTGGGATCCCCAAAGTATTTGGCGCTCATCCAGCGAATATCCTCGCCGAACCTTTTGAGTGACCGTTTCGCGATGATGTCTGGAAGTGTTTTGAGGATCAAGGCGTCGATATGTTCCAGTGATTCGCCCAGGTAGTTTCGGAGGTTTTCGACGGGAACAGTTGTTTTGTCCTTTAGGGGGTAGTTAGCACATAAAGGCTGGATAACAAACAGTGGATGAGGGTTGCGATCATGGGGACTGACAAATATGGCTTTGTATTTCTCTGCCCATTCCCCTTTCTTCCAATGACCTTCTTCGCCTGGAGCAAGTTTGCTCTGGTGATTTATAGTTGGCTCTGTACTGGACCCTTGTTCTGGATTCTTCGCTTTGGCAGTATTGACGTTCAGGTTCTCGGCGTCGCCTTGGAGATATCTCTGCTGAACTTTTTGGATCGCCTCCACAAAATTATTTAACTCTTGTTGAGTCAAATCATTGCGTGGTAGAGCAAGAATGATGCTTTCAAGGATCTGGGGGGTTATCCTGAGGCGCGTAGCCAAATGTTGGACAGACATATTGTTAGCGAATCCAAACAAACAATACCTGGTAGTCTTTATTTTTCTTTGATAATCACACAATAATCAGATATTGCTAGCAAACCGAGAAAAATGGGGCAGCTAACAATCTGAGAGGTGTTGTTGTGTCTCAACACAGGTATCAATCCTAGGTTTGTCAAGCAAGTCCACGTCTCAAAGTGTGTTGCGACTTCCCAACCAAACCCAGAAGTAGTAAACAAAACAAAACAAAACACCGCTCACATATTCGGACAGTGCAATCATCCGCTTCTACTGTTGTTTTTATTGCAGTATATCAATATTACAGACCTATTTTGTACATGTATTTTTTATATTTACCTGTATTACTTTCTCGGCTTCTTAGCTGAGAGAAATGTTTTCATCTCAAAAATATTCAAATAAATATAAATTCATTGAGTAATAATATTTATTTATTATGAACTTACAATCTCCCAGTAAGTGAGAACAGTCTGTCCTAGCCCGAAAGCCACTTGATACTCACAGTGAAGCCATTATCTCATTTAAACCAAGAACTCTCACGAGACACTTTCCAGGGACCTCCATAAACCAACCACACGAGAGACTAATCACCATTCAGATAGTGTTTACGTCGGTAAGTGCAAAGTTCCAAGAATTTCTAATGGACCTGTAATGGCATCGCGAGCACCGGACATGCCATATGCAACACCATAAACTATCCCATCAGTTCTTGTAGACCGACTCTTGAAGTGCACAAACTCACAGATGTTTAGCAGCGCGACAAACGCAATCAATCCAACAGCAATATTCTCCTCCCCGATTTTTTCGGGGTCCAGAAAGAAATATATGTAATTTCCCGTCACAATGTGGCCAAGAAAGGCCCAGACGTAGTACGCTACTCCAATGGCCGAGAACCAGAGGATGTGGACAAAGAACGGCTGTTGGAAGAGTCAGTTATGGTAAGTAAATCTAATTATACCAGGACACAAAGACAACATCTTCGTATATGGGAGAACGTACACCCGGAGGCTTTATACTGGATAGAAAAAAAACCTCAATGAGAGCAACGACCAGCGATATGAAGTACAGGTTGAGAACGCAGAATGATTGGAGATCACCGTTATTGAAGAGGTCTCGCACTGTAGAATGTATCAGTAGCTGCCCCGCCTTTTATCAGTATCACGATGTCGACATACCATCAACTACATCATGGGGAACCACGATGGTCCAGTAGACTAGAGCAACAACATTCGGGAGGGATATTGCCCCTGTATAAATTAAACTAAACAGTTGGCGCCACCTGTCCGTTAAGGGATATCTGAACGCAATCTTCAAGCTGTCCATGAAACCATGATCCTGTGTTCCGGAATAAAACGGAGACACGATATGCATGAACAGCCAGGTCTATTGAGAAATTAGCTTTTGGTAATAAACTATTATTAACTGGAGAAATCCAAAACGATGCCGCAACACCATCTTCTCACTCTCAAGGCTCGCAAGGCCATACGCATCCAGATGATTCCACGCTACGCTTGAAGATTTCATGGAGAACTTACAAACGTTATCCAGGCATATGCTACCTGCCAGAGAAAGCTTATCGTCTCAAACTTGAACATCACCGTTGAAACTGCTGCCTCAGTCCTTGCCTGCCACGCCACGACCATTATGAACGTGATTGTCATATATAGCGCGATGAAGCCACGGATAGCCAGCGCCAGCCGCCGCCCAATGCCAGACCATGGGGAATGGAAGGCGCGCAAGAATATCGAGTGCAAATCGCCAGGATGTGACGGATGAAGGTGTGGAGTGAGGTAGGTTGACATTGGTCGCTGGCTGGATTCCGGAGCGTCGATCTGGGACGGGTTGGTTCGTGGACTGTTAGCTCGTGAAGAGATGAGTTTTCGAAACGTGGGTTCCAGAGGGCTATGCGGTAGAGCAATATTCTCTGGGAGGATAGCGTGTGGGAAGATAAGCTCAGGAGGACCAGCTGGAGTGGTGCTTCCTTTGGAATGACCAGCCGCGGGAGGGCTAGCCAGAGCAGAGTTGGCTCGTTGTAGGTTTGTCACAAGAGGACTAACCAAGTGAGAACGTTCTAGGTGAGGGCTGGAGGCAACAGGGCTTTGTTTGGCAGAGGATCCAATGCCGGGAGTGCTTTGCGTGGGCGGAGTATCTTCCAAAATGTGACGAGAGAAGGCGAAATCTTTCAGCGTGGAGTCGCTCATTTGCCCCCAATGGGGTGGTTTATAGGTATCAAAAAATGAGCGGCAGTATTAACTGATGAAACATTGTTGAAGAGGAGCAAGAAATTGAGGCCGTTGCAACCGCATCATGGGAATATGTGGTGGGCTCTCGGAGTTTTGGGAAGGAACGACTGGTATACCGAACCTATCGTTCCTTCCTAGATGGCTACAATACTCCCCTGATGCCTCGACAAATTCACAAGCATATTAGAATTCAGAACCGCATTTACATAGTTGAATATGAGAGAATCTTGGATTGTTTTTTGGGCCACACGTCCAATCTTGGCGGCTAAATATTTCCAGAACACTCCATTCAAATTATCATAAATCCATTTGTTAAACCCAATCGACTGTCTGATCTCCCTTTAAAAAATACCTGGTATAAATCGTTTTGTCTTTGCATGCCATTCTTCCCACTCCCGTCCAAACGTTTTCTTCAGCATTTCTTCCTCTCTCTTAACTCTCATCCTCGTCCCATATGCACTGATCACAGCCGTGACGAAAAATAGAGCCCAATTTACCCACCATGCCTGACTCACGATCCACTCAGGCAAGAAGCACGCCGAAATCCCGTCAAGTCGATATAGGAACATGATGTTTGCTGCATTTGATAGAACGACTCCCGTGCATGATGGATGCTGAACCAACGAGTACAAACCAGAGGTATTCAGACGCTTCGGCTTTGTCAGGTGGAAGGTGAAATCCTTCCCCAGTTCTTTGAATGCAAAAAGCCTGATTGAGCAAAATATAATGATCGTGCCCATGCAGAGAGTGCTGTACGGAGACCAGGTGAAGAGAGTTGGTGAGAGATTGTCAGCGTTCGGACAGATGCGTTTTGGCGGCGACGGGAAGAACAGAATCAGAATGCTGTGGAATACACAGCTAGCGATGTCTGTGTAGCGGAAGAGCATGAAGAAGCGCCAAAATCTAATAAGAGTCTTCCGTGAATATTTGACGGTGGAAATAAAGGTGTCCTTTGGGACAGGGTTTGGTGGCGTCCAGGCCAGCTTTATGAGGTATGCAGATACGATGCAAGCACACGACAATGATAACTTAGGGAAGTTAAGGGACAGGTCCATTTCGAAGTTTGCAGTGATAAAAGCTATGTGAGTCGAGATTCAGTGAAGTGTCTATCGAAGAACTTCATTCATTGATGTCGAAATAAGATGGAGGGGATTGATATAAAATTCAACGCACTGACCAACCACCATCGAAAAAGCACAGCCACTACCGCTTCCCAAAACGGAAAAATGTAGCGCTTACTTTCGAGATACAAGGATGAAGATAGAGTCATTAAATCGAGAAAGAGGCCAAAATAGGCGTCTATATTGTAAATCTCAAAATCAATTCCAGCAACAAATATCTTACACTCCTGTACTATCCCTCTTAGTTACCAGTTATTCATTTTTCCGAGGAATTTCTCCAGCCAATAATTCCCAAACAACACTACAACAGTTGTCCCAAAACGTCTCCAACAGACGCAAGCTCGATATTTGAGCTCCTCCGATATTCAGCGGCCGCGATCCCACTCAGAAGAATAAGATCCAGCAATCCTCCCTCAGCCGGGATAAAAACCTCAAAGCAACCAGTCCCGGCCACTTTATCTGTGCGCCTAAAACGTGCCAGCAGGTGCCCATCTGGGCTTACGAGCTTAACTCCGTGGCCGAAGAGACTGTCTTCCTTCCATGACAGCTTATCTCCTCTGACTGTTGGGCTGGTAAATTCATGGCGGCTACCCGTGAGTTCATCGTGGCGCATGGAGACTGTTTCGTATTGAAGGACGAGTTCTATTTTCGAGGATAGGAAATGGAATTGTATGGTTCCAACTTGAGATGCATCTGGAGATGCGCGGGTGATGGCGAGGTTGGACTTCTTATTTGGGGACGGCTGGATGGCGTAAAACGGGGTTTTGAAACCTTGGGGGTTCTGGGAAGATAGCGTGGCGTTGGACCCTTTGGATAAGCCCTCGAGGACGAAGACCAGTGGCTGGCACATTTCGGATTGGATTTTATAAAAGTATTGAAGGCAAACAGTGTTATTGGGGCGGTGAGGTATTAGTATTGCAAGTCAGTGACAGCAACTGTTTTGAGGAGGACGGAAAACACGATGATAATGAAAGACTCGCTCAAGCGCATGCGTTTGCTTAAATATTTGACTTGAAATCACCAACTTAAGGGCACAGCCTACCTGAATCCTTCGCGTTCCACAGGACTGTGACATATGACTTTGGGCTGACATGTCAACATGGCATAATTGGAGAAGAGAGTATGTATGTTCATCTCAACTGTCAGATTATGACGTGGAGGAGTGGACGATCTTTTACCGAAGATGGTGAGGATGTTGGCCAAGACCTACCCATCGGCACCGCCCGCCGATCACTCTTGGCATGACCATGTGGCTATCCACAGTCTTGGCCATCTTTGTTTCCCGTTTCGTTTCGAACACGCTAAAAATGAGCCTTATAGGCTTTCAGATCGATACCGGATAGCTATGCGATTGAACGCCGAATTCTAGGCTTCAATGGTTGTGTCTCATTTTTGAAATGTGTGGAGATGACTCAAAGAGCTGTTGGGAGTTCGGGTGGGAGTAAAGGGTATAAAGAGGACTTGATAATCATGGGATTTATGTTATTCATTCAGATTTTGCTTTACAACATTTCTATATAACAGAGAAAAACGGCGAAAGGATTCATTTCCCTGCTGCTTATTGGTATGACCATTAAATGCTTTGCGAACTACATCTAACATGAATATGGCAACCTGTAGCCTTTCAGTCGCGCTTAAAGCCGACATCAGGGCAGATTCCAATCGAGATGGCAAAGTTGACATCCATGGAAGGTCTGACTTGCACGATAAATTGAGTGACTGCAGCGATGCCGGCGCAATCTTTCTAGCAAACATCGGCGATACGGACCGTCGTTGTTCGAAGTTGGCTCTTTCAGGACCTGCTCCATCAAACGAGGAGCTTGCCGCCCGTAATGACGCCTCTGATGACATTCAGAGGGCTCCTCAATACTTGGCACCTCTTCGTACAGTTCCGATTCCAAGGCTCAGTCCGAAGGCATCTGGGACTATAACGATACAAGACCCCAATAGTCGCTCGAAGGTTCGCATATTTCGCCTCGAGGGATCTCAATGGACTCTCACAAGCAATGAGCATATGTTCTCTCAACACGAGCTTGCCGCAGGATTAAAGCTCGGGATCGATGCTCGTGATACCCGTCGCCCTGGAGTGTGGGATGGTAGAGTTGGGGTCACTTTCACCGTGCATGATGGCCGATCGACTGCAAAAGACACTGTGCGCCTGCGAGTTGCGCCAGTATTAACGCATCACCACGCCCAAGCTGCGCGCGAGGTTTTTACCACGGCTGGTAATTACTCTGAGACGGCAAACTTCTTCCAAGGATAGTTTGTGGATCGCCTACAAAATGCTCTGGATAAGACCAGGGGAAGGTATCCATTAACCCAGTTCAATGGCTCCGATGATATCTGGGCTCAAGACTTTGTTGAACCTGGGTATATCAGCATGCCTGGATCCAAGGGACCTATCATCCTGCAAATTATGATACGCTCCGCCCAAGACGATCGTGTTGCAGGTCGTTAAGTCTTCGAGTACCTCCGCAAATCGGGCATCTTGGTGGCGAACGGAACGGTATCAATGCGATGGGAAATCTTGAGGCAATTCCACCATACGAGTATCGCGGCAAACGATACCCCGCGGGCCGTATAATCATGGGCGCTCACAATACCACCACGCCTTTCATTATGGACTACCTCCGTGCCCAACAGGTGCAAGATCCGCTTCTTCACGATACCAACTGCCTCGCCATCGGCCATGTCGATGAAATTGTCCAGGTCCTGCCTGTTAATAGTCGCCGCGGTTGGGTCATGCTGGTTGCTGACCCCGTTTCCGGAGTGGAAATGCTACAGAATGCCGTGAAGCATGGCCATGGCGCCACGCGCGCATTTTCCCGCCAAAACGATACAGTAGGGAATCCGACTGATCTCTTTGGGATTCCCGGCGGTTTGCATGGCGTCCCCAACGATTCCATATCGGAAGTTCTAGGCTGGGAAGGTATACTGAAGGCCAACACTGCCATAGCTGCATGTATGCAGCGAAACATCCGAATCCTAAAGGCCGAGACTGGTATTACAGATGCTGAGATTATTCGGGTGTCTGTAATGTTTCGCACCGGTCTTGCCTTCACTCCAGATAATGGTATCGGCCCAGAGCGGAACGCCAGCACCACGTTAGGAGTCTCACTGTACCCCAATCCTATTAATGGGCTTGTGTCGAATCACGGAGATATATTGGCGCCAACACCCTGGGGCCCAGTTATTGATGGGGTGGATATCCTTGCCTCCGCTGTGCAGAGGATTTATCGCAAGCTTGGATTTCAAGTAAGTTTTGTTGATAACTGGAATTCACACCATACATGGGGCGGTGAGGTGCATTGTGGGACCAATGTTGTTCGAGATGGGAAGCGGTGGTGGTAGTTTGTTGTTTCGCCTGTGAGTTAGAGACGGATGGTGGATGCATTTTGTAGTAGCAAGAGATTGTTTATTGTGCCACATACGTATTAATTGTTAATGGCTTTTGACATACACGAAAATTTAAACCATGCCTCATCGTAGGATCCTCCAGGTGCTATATATGGAAAGAACGATTACCAAGCAAAGCTTCGTCGTAGCTTCCTCAGAGTATTTAACCCCTATATATGGAAGGTACGATTTATAAGCAAAGACGTAGTCGTAGCTTCCTCATAACTTTAATATCTTATATATGGCAGGAACGGTTACTAAGCCGGGCTTCATCGCAGCTTCCTCAACACTTCCAGGCCCTATATGTGGCAAGAACGATTACCAAGCAAAGCTTCATCGCATCTTCCTCGAATCTTTCAGTCCATATATAAGGAAGAAAGGATTACCACGCAGATACTCCATCGCAGCTTCCTTAAACTTTAAATATAGTCAGTTATAAAGAGGGTATCTAGATCAAATATATTCTGATCGTTTTTGTCAAAGACACCACGTAGAATCCAATGCGTATTGAACGGTGCAGTAATTGATGCTCCCGGTTGTGGGTTAAAGGACGAAAACAAAATGTTTGTCAAACATTAAATCCCACGGCTTTTCTTGTGACAATGGACAATTGTCCAGAGACGTCCAATGTGACTCCAGAAACTGCCTCGCTTCAATAGGGGCAAAAGTCCCCAACTCCGAGCTCATCAGGGTTAGTTGTGTGGTAATGAACACTCTGAAGCTGCTGTCATCGCTCCCCGTCTCGATTCCGGCAATGACAAGAGGCCATAATAAGAGCTTTCTCATCTGCGTCGGTCCATCCGTCGCTGATAATATCTTGATGAGGTGGAACTTTATGGAACTGTACGACGCGTTTCTTGCCTGAGAAGTCGAAGCGATGCTCTCTATTAACCCTGTGGAGTGGGTGAGAGAACCAAGACAGTACAGTGTTACTGCAGCATGGTATATTTCGGCAATACTGATCCAACCCGACATCATAGTCTCAATGGACTGAATATCAGATGGAATTGCTGGATTCTGGTCACATAAGTTTGTTGCAACCCACCCTAGAGGGGAAAATTGCAGGATATGATTTAAGATATCCTGAAAAGAAGTAGTTGGTTGTTGGATATTTGCTAGTGACTGCTCGGCTGCTCGCAACTGGTTGATTTGGACGATATTCACAAAGAGCTCTGTTGGACATGCAAAACATGTTGACAGGCCAGTCTTGTAGAGCTCAGAAACGATTTCTAAATACTGTATTTGGTCATTCATCCAAGAATCAGTCAGGGCTACGGCGGAACGCGGACTTGTTGTGAAGCTCATAACATAAATACTATGTTGAGACAGTTAGCAACAAACTCATGGCCGATGCAGGATAAGAGCGGCCATACATCATGAAGTACGCAAGCATAGAGTCTAGATGGATATCTCGCCCAGCAACATTTTTGATGCCGCCTCGTAATTCAATGATCTTTTTGACGCCTGCGATATGCTTGTCCCAATCGCGGCAGACCGAAAGCTGAAGCTAAATTGTTGAAATCAGTGTACGCCACATGTTATAATCAACACACATAGTCTCACCTCCGCAAGAGTAAACATTAAAATGCAGGCAATAACCATATTGCTAGTTCGCGTTTCAGGGGATGAGAGATCTTGATTCAGCGATCAAAGTGTTAGTCCCCGATGGCTATACACGGCCACGGAGGAGGACTGAGAGCCATTATCCGAATGTAGTCCATTGCAGCGGATGAGCTCGTGGCTAAATACAATGGAGAAGAGGTTGTATAGAACCGTAGGTGGGAGAAAGCGCGCATCTGAGGTGCTGAAGCGATATGGATTTTCCGGATTCTCGACTGGGACTAGGTCTGGAGAGATCATGGCATTATCTTCAAGAGGAGGAATATTAGATCGCAAAATATCACTAAATTATGATGCGCATTGAAATACTTACAGTAATCTATAGCATGCAAGACAGCTTGGCTCTCAAATGACCTGCTCAGACACGCATCAACTCCTTGGAACCGCAGTTTCGTAGGCATAACAATTGCCGTCTCTGGCACATCTACCTCGCTTTCATCTTTCTCCGGTTTGTCTCTGCCTTTAAAATTTCTCTTCTGGCTAGGCCTAACCCAAATCAGTGGCTTCGTGTCATACCCTGGACACACGGTCCCTCTTTTGAAGCACTTTTGACATGCTGGGCGAGTGGAGTCGCATACTAGTCTTTTTCGCCGGCATGCCCAGCATTGTATCGGTGGTCCATCATTCATAGCATCCGCCATAGCACGGAATAAAAGATTGAAGATGGAGGGAAGGTGCATGTCAAAATTCACTGTGGCTTGGTTATGTTGTGGCTGTGCAATACGAGTGAGACACATATCGCGGCCTTGAACATCACGAACCCCTCCAGGCAACAACATAAACCCAAGCATCTCAAACATACGGTAAAATGATTACTCTTCAGGCTACGAGACCCTAAATTGCCAGTATTCTACCTATTTGTGACGTTCGCCTCGAAACGATCAAACGAAACCCGTTTCTATCTCCTCACGAAAGCTGCGTAGTTGAGTTAATTCGACGTCTTGCAGATTCTAGTAGTATGCCAACGACTCGATCCAATGGTGAGGATAATGGCCTAGCGCCTCCAAAGGGTGCATCATTGTCTTGTATAAACCTGACCTGACATACATTGTTTCACAGACTAATTTATATCTCCCAGCGTTAGAATCAGAACCTAGCCGTTTCAAGAAAATCACCGTTGATGGTTTAGAAGGTGTCGGAAAATCCTCACTCATCACCGCCCTTCTCAAAGAGGCAGTGGACACTTCCAGCGGTGGAGTACCAAATGAAGTACTACCTTCTTCTATTATGAATATCACGGAACTACAGCGTGGGACAGACGGTGACCAAACTAAACTTTCGTTCTGGGAGTCCTCATACATCTACGAGCGGACTGGGCCGATCATATATGACAAAGCGGACCTTTTGTTGTACTGCTTCTCACTTGACTTCATGGGAAACGTGGAGAATCATCTACAAGCTCTTAAGTGGAAGATTGAGGGGCTGTGCTCTGCAGACTTCCCTTCCGAAATAAGAATGCCTATAATTATGGTAGGATGTAGGAGCGACTCCCGAGATTCAGATACCACTGCCGCTAGAGAAAGAGCAAGACTGTACGCAGAGAGTATCCACATGGACAGTTACTTGGAGTGTTCGGCTGTTACTGGGGAAGGGGTGCCGGAGGTTCTCGAAATGATTCTGAGAGCTATTCTTTCTACTCAAAAGTTTACTCCCCGCCGACTCTTGCCAAAGAAGAAGGCGAAGAAAAATCGTAGCTGCGTCGTGTTATAATCGAGGCAGATTCGTCGAAATACGCTAGAGAAGACTGCCACAGCGACGGCGATGGTTCTGCTTCGTATTTTAACGCCATCTTCCATTCAAGCTTCTAAGCTATTGCAAGTGCTGCCTATATAATTTTTATTTAAGTGTATGCCATAATCAATACCCATCCTATTCGTTCGCAGTCTCGTAGGTCTCATCAGGTTCATTTATTCCCACAGTTCCGACGCTGCCCCAAAATCCCATTAACTCACCTCTATATTCTTCACCTTTACAAGCTTTGTAATGCTTGTTCCATCCTCCAATACATCGGTTTCCTCTTCAATTCTATGCCCACTCCACCATGGCAACGCGACAAAATACACATACCAATACCCCACCGCAAATAATATTCTAGGCATATCAGCAAAATCCCAGTGATGTGGAGATCAATACTCACATCAAAATTCCTACAATAGCATACGTCGCGTAGAAAAAGCTTGCATCTCCTTTACCTCCTTTTGGCGGCACAAACGGCGCTGCAATAAGGGCAAGGCAAACCCCAATCCTCAGCCACACTACCGGCAACCATGCTTTGAACGGACGCAATAGATCCGGGTGGCTCTTCCGGAGTTTGAGGAGGCCGATAGTAGTTGCTAAAGCAAAAAATTGCCCGGGATAGCCCTCAACGTCAAGGATAAAGGCGTAAACATCTCCCAGGGGTGGAAGAGTTATGACAAGAATGGAGGGGATGTAATGCACGATGAGGCCTCCGAGAGGGGTATTAAAAGGACGAGAGGAAGAGAACAGACTGGCGTAAGGAAGGAATCCCTGGCGGGCTATCTCTTGGTTCACTCTTGCCTGTGAGGGTGAGCGATATGTAGAAGGTATTTGCAGGTGGAACTTACGGAAGCGAATGTCACTACCATGACATTTCCAGCAGCGGACACGGCAATTGCGAGAGGCAGTACCGTTTTGCCAATACTATTGCCAAACAAACGATCAAAAAAGAGGGCCGCGACAAGCTCACCACTGTCTTTGATTTCTTGAAGGGGGATGACGGCGAAGTATGCGATGTTCACAAGCAAGTAGAATATGCACGCGGTGAGGAGCGCAATTGGCCCCACGGACTTCAGCGTCCTGACCGGATCTTTAACTTCATTCAGGACGTTGTTGACATTGGAGAGTCCGGCGTATGAATATGAAACCTTGAAGACCGCCGTGGAAATGATGCCCCAGCTCCAATTGGAACCTTCCCACAGATCATCCCAACTAAAGGCGCGTCTCTCTGATGCTGGTAGGTCTGTAGCTGTGGGCCGGAAAAGTATCACATAAAGTCCCGCAAATCCCATGGAAATCACCAAAAATACCTTAACCCATCCGAACGCATTCTGGATCGCGATTCCGGTCTTGACATGACTGCCATGGATGACAGTGATCACCCTCATTAAGCTGGCCGCCACCAACTTTTGTGCGAAGTCGGTCGCATTGTGCCCATAGGAAGCATAGATGGTATATCGCCCAAAGACAATACAATTACTTGCCGTAAAGCCGAGTAAAACAGCTTGAACAGCTACCATAGTGGACGCAAGGAATCGCGGATGCCGGTAGGTGAACTCCAGGTACACCTTCTCGCCACCAGATCTTGGAAGCATGCATCCGTATTCAAGGGATATGGAAAGGCCACAGGCGGCGAGAACTGCGCCGGCAACCCACAACAGAAGTGAGATCCCGATGCTCCCGACTGATTTGGTGATGGAGCCGGGAGTCGCGAAAATACCACTGCCGATTACTCGAGAGATGACGACGATATATGCGCCGCTCCATCCAAGATTGCGACCATAGGTGGCAGTTTCTGGGAGGACGTCGTCGTCGATGTTCCTTGATGGTACGGGATCTAAGAGGCCATCATCGATTACGTGGCTCTCAGGCTCTCCAGTGCTAACTTTGCTCAACAACGGCTCGTGCTCATCGAGACGCATCGTAACATTTCTTATGGAATCGCAGATATGAACGAACCAAGTGAAAGAATAATGAAATGAGAAGCTGAGAGAGTACTTAACCCATCCTGATGATTGTCTCAGGCGCGTGTGATGCCATTGTCTTGCTTTAAATCGCAATGGGATTTGTCAGGCAGCGACCGCACGCCATTGGGATTCTCGATGGCGAGCTTCGCGAACGGCAACAGCAACTCTTCACCAGATAGCTGATTATATCGACCAAGCTATATCTTCAAAAACTCCAACATGGCATCGCGATAATAATCTCATCGGCCCAGTCTCTAGCAATCTTGAAATTAAGCGGTTAAATTATCGATCTGATGGACGCTTGGGACTCGCTGCAAGCGCTGCCTCGATGATGATGCATCTCGATGCAACCCGTCGGATACAGCGGATACGTGTATGACAGGTGATTCAACTGCGAGAGAAAGTCAACAGCATAATGCCACCTTTGTCGCAAATTATTATCGCACAGATTTGGGATAGGCTGCTGCATCTGTATCATTCATCCCGTGTGGCCATCTGTGGTATCGGTCGTCACCATCTTGCCTTATATGATAGTAGTAGCTGCCGTAGGGTCAAACACGTGCAATGAGGTTCCGAAATATGGTCCAGGATATGCTGGATTATGGCTTTCGATGGAGCGAGGCTGAAATGGTGTAGCCAAACTTCATAATATGTCTGCCCGTTTCCACCATATCGCTTTTTTTCGAGCGAATCTCCTCAAATATTTCGGCCAGTTATGCAAACGGCGTGGCTCTTGGTCATCCGCACACACTTAGAACCCTCTTTCCGGATTAAAGTGAGGCTTTATATTAGCAAACCAGCCTCGGGTCAACCGTGGGTAATATCAAAGGCTTTAATAATCAAATATATACGCTGCCAAGTGCTACCAAACATATGGAAAGCCAGCTCGTGCTTTAAGCAATATGTACATCACTTGCCAAAGTATGTACAGGGTGTGAACAGAGGCATATGTCACCCACTTCCCCATCTTTCCCCTCCCCTGGGAAATTATATCTCATGAAACTTCTTACAAAGTGCCATAGCCGCTGTTCGAAAGACCAGTGCTCGCCTGGTTCGTATAGATCACACCAGACGCCCCAAGCGTCTTCACAGTCGAAACAGCAAACGCATCGACTTCATCGCGCGGGGATGCCCCAGCGCCGGCGAGGACAGCCGTGTATGCCTCGAGAGCAGTGAGTTTGGCCAGACCAACGGAAGTTGGATCCCACGCCGCGTCGAGTACAACAGCGCTACCAACCTTATTCTCCAAGGCGCCGGAAAGCACGCCGTCGTTCTTGGTATCGGCGTAGTTTCCGTGGGCGTACACGCTCTGCTTTTCGTTCATCTGGTAGTAGTAATTGCTCGGGTTGGTGGTGCTGGGTCCCGTGATGAAGTAGTTGTTGAGGATGTCGTGGGAGAAGTAGCCGCTGGTTTCTGCGGTGGTGTAGGCGGCTTGGTAGTTGTAAATGATGTTGTTGATATACTGCGTATTGCTCTTGGCGAGGGGTTGGCGATTGTGCGCGCTGACCCAGAGGTTTCCGTAAAAAGTGGCAGGGCCGCCTTCGACGTGAGCGCCGAATTGTTGGCCGATGGGGAAGGCAATGATGGAGTTTGATACGGTTATATTCACGGCGTTGACAGCATCAATGGAGTCCCATTGGCCGTAAGCAACCGAGCAGTGGTCCAAGATGATATTGGATGACTCTCCCATATTAAAGACGCTTTTCCCGGTCTGTTTGTCGAGGTTTCCCTGGCGCATGCGGAAGTTACGGATGACAATATTGTTCTTTCCACTGGCGGAAATCTCACCGGCCATGACGCCGATTCCTGGGCTTGGTGCACTCTGCCCGTTGATGGTGATGTGGCTTGATAGAGATACAGGAGTCTTCAAGACGATGTAGCCAGCGACTGCAAAATTGATGATGCGGTTGGATTGGCTGACAGCATCACGAAAGGAGCCGGCGCCACTGTCGTCGAGGTTGGTGACAGTAACTACAGTTCCTCCATTTCCACCCGTTGATACGGCGCCAAACCCTATGGCTCCTTCGAAGGCATTTTGGGCAACGGTCCCGGAAATAACTGCCAGAACGGCACTTACAAATTTAAGGTTTAGAAACATGGTGTGTGTTATGAGGAAGCATGTACATGAAAATAAGATTTATTGCCAACGTGCATCGCGGCAACCAAGACCTTCAAGCCTTTATAGCTAAGTAATTTTGCTCAGCCTAAAGCTTATATTTGCGGGGAAGCCGTTTGAATATAAAAGTCATTAAATCTGCAACGCCTTTAATATGGCATTTCGGTTTCCATTGACCTCGTTTATAAGTTTTTCCTCCAATCGCTCGTAGAAGCTAGCGTATCACCCCACCCATTAGAGTATAAATCTGCCAAATTATAAGAATGAGACGCAGAACAATTAAAGTAAGTAGTACTGCATAATAATTTAACATCTGTCAGGCAGCATTACCGAGGCTATCAAAATGATTACCGTCGCTGCAACAAGGTATCATATTCCTGATACGCGCGACAGTTGGGACATAATGAGACTCCACACGATACCAATTGGGCCACCTGAAATTGATACAGTATATGACTAATTGGTAGACTATACCGGCTTTAATTGCGAACCATGAGGTAGAGTTTAAAAAGATAGGCCGGCCAAGGATATCCACCTCGCTCCATAAGAACAGGGGAGGTTTTATAACTTTGACAATCCATCAATCCCGATTTTAGCTTCTAGAGGTTTATTTTAACCTCATCTGACGTGTTACCACTAGCGCTTCATCCGCCTCAAGAATGCAGCTACACCTTTCGCCAAAATCTCGTGGGCGTGATACGTAATGTGGCCCGAATCTATAATGTGTAAGTAAATTGCGTAACAACGCTACAACCCAGCTTCCAATCAGAAGGGAGATGCCACTTACTTAACCAGAAATAGTTATAAATGGGCTCACACCCGTAGTTTGCATAATTCCAGATAATATCTGGCGCAGCGTAGTCGTTGCAGAAGGCTGTGATATTGGTGAAGTGGTGCTTCTCGGAATTGTCCAGGACATCTGATAGGAATGAATACGTATCAAAAACGAAGACGTTTGATTCCTTGTGTTTCTCTTCGAACCTGCGAGCGGTTGAAGCTATGATATTGTCCCAGTTGGCAAACATAGTTTTATTCGGTAATGGATGCTCAGAGATGAGGCCAGTAGGCGTTCTATCTCTGGGAGGCTGTCCCATAACAAGATAGTTGTGGTATCCGTCAGCTTCGAGAGTTTCCTGGAAAAGTATTAGCAAGTAACGATGCAGGTTAGGCCTCTGTTCATCTTTGGATGAAGACAGCTTTTGGAAGATAGGATTCTTATAATTACCATTGCTTGGAACTGGGTTTCAATCATCTTCGTGTATAAAGTCGTGTAATTTACACCAGTGACATTCAAAGCATATTTGGCCGAGTCTGAAATGTCATTAATGCTATCGCCGTATCGTTAGCACAATTACACAACTTGAGGAAACGGCTGCTCATACCCAATCCAGATCGCAACAAGAGCATTTTTCCTATTTTTTGGCAGATGTTTATCACCATACGTGTCATATTGCTCAATTTGGTTGACAAAATCGACGGTATAGTCATGGTGTAGTGGGGTACTATTATTACAGTTATTAACTCATTTCAAGGATGGAATGGACTTCCATGTAGACTCACTATTCAACTGATATATCCGATCCCGCAAACGCAAAATTCCACAGTGGCCTCTTGCATTTCCACGGGAAGCCTTCGTAGCAGCCCGTCAAGTACTCGGTCCAATTAGGTCCACCCGCAGACGTCTTCAAATATCAGAACTCTCCGAAATCTCGGATGATGCACGTTACTTACCTGATTTTTGACAATCTTGTCCCCATACAACTTCTCCTTAGTGTAACTCAAGTTAAAGTTGTCGCCAATGAACGAGAAGTCCTTGTTCCCGTCTGTACCCTGCACAAAGGTATACGAATCGCCAAACGCGAGTCTAAGAGTCAGTCAGTGAGGAAATTCGTCAAGTGACTTAGTAGGAACATACACGAAATCCGTCTTATCCCAGTCGAAATGCGCGCGCCGGGAAGGCGGGG
Organism: Pseudogymnoascus sp. 05NY08; assembly: GCA_001662605.1. NCBI lineage: Eukaryota > Fungi > Ascomycota > Leotiomycetes > Thelebolales > Thelebolaceae > Pseudogymnoascus > Pseudogymnoascus sp. 05NY08. The sequence continues at coordinate 73,831 of KV458846.1, forward strand.
CAGCCTCAATGGACCGCGCGGCAAGCAGCGCCAAGAGTAGCTTATTGAATATCATACTTGCTCAGGGTGAAGATTTGCCTCCGTGACCACGACATGTTTCACCGCAGCGACTTTATATAAATACAACTTCGCCGTCCCCAGCAACACAATCCAGCTGTGGCTTACCTTGCCCCTCCCCCGCCCTTTCCAACAGCGGCCGAAGTAAAGTCCGCTCAGAAATTTCTCAGAGGTGGAACAACATAACTTCCGTTTCTGCGAGGATCGCCTGTCTGTCAATTCAAGAATTCCGAGCGACCTTGCCATTTACAGGGTTAGTTGTGAGGAGAGAACGCCACGGATTGGGGAAGGGTAAATTGCGACTAGGTACAGCGTGGGGTAGTTTAACCGTCTTGGCACGAACACTTGGGCCTGGACGAACGGACGTCGGTTCTCATTCGACCGACGTCACATCATCAAGTTTTGTCGTGGACTTCGTACCCGGTGTAGCATAGGAGTTTAGATGAAGAGAGTGTGTAGCTAGAATTGAACCCTGCAGTCTGATTTTTGAGTACGTAGCTCACCAAATGGCTAAGAGTTCACTATATCAGGAGATCAGAGATCTGGAGGAGGCTATATCTATCGTTAAATCAGGGCTCTACGGCCGGCCGACTCCACAACATGTCGATTCTTAGAAGAAGATGATGTATTTGTTTGAGAAATTCGGGAAGGAAATCAAAAACACGGCGAATACCATCGTCACACGAATGAGGAGGGAGAACGGAGCGTCCGATACAGAAGGCCTTGAAAGGGCTAAGTGGACAGATGCTTTCCATGCGGCCGCACCTTATATGGATACTAGTGACATCTCGGACAATAGGTGACAAGAAGCGTCGACAGCAGTGGACAAACAGTGACAGCGGTGTCCCGACGACAACAGCAACCCATCTGCAAGCCCTCACCCCTTAATATCAAACGCGGCCCCCGCGCTCTGCAACTGCTTGTGGAGCCCCTCAAAGCCCTTCGCCATCCACCCCTCCTTTCCATCTAGCTTGTCCAACCTCTCATGTATTAGATTGCAAGCGGCCTGCACCGCCGCTGTCTTCACCTCCTTCTCCGTGGCCGCCCCGCCGTCTTCTGCATTCGTCTAGCCATTCATGGCCTCCACGTGAGCTCCTCAGTCTTGTTCCATACTTTTAAGCTAGAAAGCAGCTGTATACCAGGTTACGAAACACTATTCACTCGAGAGATATCATCGATCTCAGCACACACAAATCCAAAAGTAAACCACCACAACCACCACAGGTCAAACCAAAATAATAATGGTAAATTGAACACATCTCTCCACGAAAAACGCCCGTCTATGCCAAACCCCCCTTTTCCTCAAACCCACCCATCCACCCAGTGTAAAAATATGCCGTACATCTTCTACCTCGTACCCATCTACGCCCCCTAATCCCCCCTTCTTCTTCTTCTAACAGAAAAAAACGCGTTGCCACTTTTGAAATATACACATAATTCGTTTCCAACCCCGCTGCGCTGATACGCATCATCATCGGATCCTCAAAGTCAAACCGTCTATGACCCAAGCGTACTCTGGCTCAAACTCGACTTCCCCGGCCCCTGCGCCTTCTTCAGCGCCCGAAGCTCATCCTCCAACTTCCTCCTCTCCGCTTGCTCAGCCTATACAATCATTAGCATCACCCCTCGTACAAAAGCAAAAACAGAACAACTCACCCTCAAAGCCTTCGCATTCTCCGCCCTAGTATCCCTCATCATCTTCTTAAACTCATTCTTCAACACCGCCGTACTCGTATTCCCCGCCCCCACCCCAGCCTGCGCACCCGCCCCATCCGGTCCGGGACTCTTCACCCCCATCCAGCGCACCCTCTCATCGCTCAACTTCGCCTCAAGGCTCTCCCTCTCATCGCGGAGACGATCAATTTCCTTCTCCAGCAACTCGCGCTCGCGCTCCCCTTCAATGGAGGCCTTGGTGAGGACCTCGTACTCCTCGATCGTCTCGCCCAGCTCGCGGCGGAGCGCGTCGAGCTCCTTCTGGATGGCCGGGTTTGAAGCGACTTCCGCGGCGCGCTGGGCGCGAGAGCCGTACGCGCCGTCGAGTTCGGCGCGGGCGATGGTGACTTCGGTTTGGAGGCGGGCGATTTGCATATTCTTCGCGTCGAGCTCATCCTCGTCCACAGCACGGGAAGACTGGGCGTTCCGCGCCTCCTCAAGTTCAGCGGTTAAACTAACAACTTGAGCCTCAGCCTTACGCGCTTTCTCAAGATCGGCGGTGAGATCACCGATATGTGCTTCAGCTGTGGATTTCGCCAGTTGCAGGGCGGAGATGTGCTCAGCGGAGCCGGTGAGTTGGGATTGCAGGTCTGCGAGGTCCATAGCGTTGGATGATTTGAGGTCCGCGAGGTCGCCGGCGTTGGAGGATTTCAGTTCGGCGAGATCGATGGCGTGGGATGATTTGAGGTCTTCGAGCTCGTTCTGCAGGGTGTCGAGCTCGTTTTGGAGGTTATCGATGTTTGAGTGGAGGGCGAGCGTGTCTTCGCCCTGGGAGCGGGAGGATTGGTCTAGTGCGTCTGCGAGCTTGGATTCGAGGGTTTGGGCTTGCGCTTCGACTTGGGAGAGGGTGGCTTGAGTGGATTTAAGCTGCGTTTCCATCTCGGCCATCTCGCGGTCCTTGGTCTCGTCGGACTTGTTATTCAGCTCGCGCTGTTGCTTGATCTGGCGCTGTAGCACCTCTTTCTGATCATTCAGCATTGCGGACTGGCTGTGCAGCGACTGCACTTTCGACGAGAAGGCCAGCAGAGAAAAGTTTTGCACAGGCGCCTCATCCTCCCCATCTTGACCGCTAGGATGCATCATCTCCCACAACTCCCTCAGCTTAGCCTCCGCATCAGCACCCATCCCACCCGGCGCCGCATTCGGCGCCGCATCCACCGCTCTCTCCCCCTCACCATTATCCAACCGATCAAACGACCTATACAAACTCCTCTCATCAAAAATATCCTCCCCCGGCGCCACACTCCCCCTCGCATCATACGTATACATACTCTCCGGACTCCCCGGCATCCCCCCCTGCGACGCCCTCCCCCCCTTCCCCTTCGGCATATGCGTCATCTGCAATATCCCCGCCGTATGCTGCAACAACGCCGTCTGCGGCTCCATCAACCTCTTCTCCAACCCCCACAGCTCCTGCGCCAACTCCTCGCACCGCCGCTCGCTCGCTGCGCGCTCAGCTTCTGCTTCTCGGCTCTGGTCCGTGTGGCTATTTCGCTTGAGGCCGAGGCTGCCGCGGCTGCGACGCTTGCCATCGGCGCCGCCGTCGGAGTAGAGTTTCCCCATGTTGATGGCTGCGTCGCGGTATTTGGATTGCACGGCGAGGTTTTGGCGGGTCGACTCGATGCGCTGCGTTAGGCGGATACATTGCTTGCGCAAGCTATCCACCTCCTCCGGCGCGAGGATCGCATAACCCGTTGCGTCCTCGAGGGCCGTAGAGACGAGGAGGTGCATTTGAATCGGGTCATTTGCATCGAGGAGCGGGGAGCTGTTTGTGCGATTCGGGTTCCTGGGGTTGAATTTGGGAGGGGCGCCTTCGAAGTTGTTGAGGATGTCGCCGTGGTAGCCGTCGAGTAGCATTTTGCCGTTCAGGCTTGAGCGGGGGGCTTGGGAGGCTTGGGAGGTGGGATAGCTTTGCACGGAAGAGCTGTTGCTGGCGAGGCGGGTGTGGAGGGGTTGGGGTTGTCGCGATTGACTGTAGCGTGTGGTCCCGTCTTGGTTGCTGGGTGCTGGCATCTTCGCTGGTATGGCTGCTTTGTCGCAAGCTGGTCGGTTTTGTGCGGTTTATAATGTCCTCCTCTTCCAGTTCTACCAAACTGCTTCCTTTTCCGAGTCTCCAATCCCAAGTATGTCAATGCCGTCCCAATTGAGGCCTACAGCGCGTATATCCAAGTCGTTCAGAGAGCTCACAGCGCAATCGCTATCAATGCATAATTATCCCAATCAAACACTCGCTGTCAATGCTTCTTCGTTGTTAAAGCTCGCACAGTACCCGGAGATGCGTCGTCGCCTCGTAGAAATTCGTATAGTACCCGTCAAGGCGTATCGCAAGGCGTATCGCAGTAGTCCCTCAAGCTTCAACACTGATTCAAACGCTCAAAACAAAGCCGCTCGTCAATGCAGTACACACACAATCTCTTGCGTGATCAAAGTGTCAAGAAAAAGCCGTTTGTAGTCGTCGTTGTCGTCGGCGTCTACCCAAATTTACAGGTCTTACGCGGCGGCCGCAGGGGTCTGTCTGTCCCGCGTACAATTTCAGGGTTCGACAGGCACAACCGCGCTAGGGGGGTGGCACAGGGGTAATCTTAAAAGGCTAAGCCTCAATTGACACGAACGCATAATATATCACGTGATTGGTGTGAGAAAAGTGCGTACGGGTTGAGAATGTAGATGCTGTGCACCATTGTTGAAGTATAAATTATAGTAGTAAGTATGGATGGGACTTAGATAAGGTCAATGACAGCAATGGCATTGGGTTCAATTGGCCTCCCAGGGTAATGTTGCAGCCAATATCCCAGGATCCACGACCGATTACAGAAAGGTAGCCCCAACCTATTCCGTTGAGCGAAGAGGGCTTCAATCCTGTCACCAACTCGGTACTGTCACTACCTCGATGTTGTTGCTGCAATGTTGTCACTGCCTCAATTCCCGTCGAAACAGGAATCTACATTCACACTCCATGATACCCAGCCCAAACAAACAGCAGGAACTCCGAACCGCCCCTCAAACGTGTGGCTGAATGGTCCTGAATCGATTGTTGTAGATAAACGGATAACCACTACCATTTGTATTTTCTGACGCTTTGTCCTTGTTTTTATAGCCGTCGAGAATACAACACAATAACCTCAGTGAGAATCAGGCATCATTGGCGATGAGTACTCACAGCTATCTGGGCGTTGTTCATAGTTAGGAGGTATGAATTAGAGTAGTTTGTATGCATACTACGACAGAGGAATCTACAGTTTATACCAAATAAGTGTTCCTCATCTCACGAGTTGTTCTTAGTTGTAAAAAAGATGTAATCGATGTGATTGGCGGCTTCGAGGACATTAAAATCGCTGCGTGAAACTCGGTCTACATGGCACGCACAGAACCATTCATCAGATGGAATTGAGACGGAGGAAACGAAGGCCATACGATATCGGATGCTAGTGCGTTGTTTCGGCCAAGTCTCGGCCAATATGCAAGGATAATATTTGAATAATACATGCTGACACCGCTCTAATCCTGTCACTGCCTCCATGCTGTCGTTGTTCCAATGCTGCCGTTGCGTTTCAATCCCGTCACCACCTCAACACCGCCACCGCAAGCCAGCAGGACCAGCTCCAACAACCCCCACGCCAATCCATGAGTTGGTGTAGTGAGACTCCGTAATATCACGAGGTTCTGCGTACGCTATCTCTAGACCGATTGCCCTTGCACTCTCTCAGCTCATCTCACGAATTGGGCATCCTTTTATAATATGTTAATGTGATGCTGTCTATCCAATTCCAAGGGGTCGGTGGGTTGGTTGATGGGATGGAGGTAATGGGGAGAGGGCTTTGGGATGAGAGATGATGTTACAAGTCTTCACTCACTCACTCACTCACTCCCCTCAAACTTCCAATAGAAAAAATCAACTCATTAAATCCCTCCCCCCCAAACTATGGTATCTTATATCCAAAAAATCTATCCAACAATCCACCTTACTCCCTCAAACCCCCACTCATCACGCCACAGCAGGACCCTTCCCCTTCCCCTTCCCCTTCACCTCCCCCGCATCAGCCTCATGCACAACCTCCGACCCACTCACAACCTCACCCCCCGCAACAACCGGGACAGCGCCTGCTGCAACAGGGCTTCCTGCCAGAGCACTGGCTGGACTAACCGGGCTATCCGTAGGGAGACTACGACTCTGCTCTTCCGCGCTGATATGTGCTGGTGCAGGTCTAGTCGGTAGCGGCGGTGATCCTTGGCCTGGTTGAAGACTCCTCGGGATTCCTGGCGGAGGTCCAGAGGGAGCCCCTGACTGGGGTCCTGACGGTCCCCCTCCTAGAACCTGCCCTGAAACCGCTCCCGGTACAGACCCCGGAACAACCTCAAGCGCACCCTGTCCCTGCTGCGGCACGTACCCCTGCGGTGGGTACACATACTGATACTGCATCGGCACCGGATTCCCATTCGCATCCACAGGCTGCGGCGCGTACCACCCCGCCCCCGGCGCGCCCCCCCTCTGCGCGCCATCCGCCGGGTTGGCTACAACATACATACTCCCCGGCGGCGGCATCGGTCCCATCGGTCCCGTCATCGGCGGCGGCATGGCATTCGCACCAACAGGGACGGGCGTATCTTTATCCTGCCACTTCTGTCTCCTCGACGGTGCCGCGCCCAGGAAATCAGGGTACTTATACCTAAACCCCCATTTCAGCCACTTCCCCAGTTTAGTGAAGAAGCCCATCTCCTTCCACGCCGCTGTGAGGGTTTCCTGCTCCTCGGCGGACTTGCCCTGGAATCCACGCTGGTGACAGCAGAGGAAGAAACAGGAGAGGAAGGGGAAGAGGAAGGCGAAGGAGATGGGGAGGCCGCGGCGGGCGTGGCGGCCGCGGGCGAGGCGGGAGAAGGCGATGTAGGATTCGAGGAGGCCGATGATGAGGAAGAGACCGAGCCAGCCGAAGATGATGATGAGAGTGATGGAGAGGTCGGCGAGGCCTGTTGTCTGGGGTGGGGGTTAGTCGGGGGGCTCGCTGGTGGTGATGTGAGGGGGGAATTGGGGGGGAGGGGCATACGTAGGTGCGTCCGTCGGGGCATTTGTATGTATGCAGGAACTGGTTGTAATACCCGCTGAAATCCTCGTAACACCCGTCTGCGCTTGAGGAGCCGGAGCCGCTGGAGCTGGAGCTGGAGTCGCTTGATCCCCCCGTGCCTGGTGTCACGAGACCAGTCTGGTAGGAGTATGGCACTGTGCAGGAGGAGGTGAAGTAGGGGCCGTAGTTCGATTTGATAGATTCCAACGACGAGGTAGGGAGAATGGCAGGGTCGATGAAAGCGTAGTAGTACGTGCTCTTCTCCCCGAAAGCCTCGTACTGGCTGACGCTCGTAGACACGGAGGTAGGGGTCGGCGTGATCATAGGGGGTAGGTAGGCGCTAGCACTGGTGGTGTAGACCCATTGTGTTGCGCAGGCGGTGGGGGCGGTGTAGGAGAGTTTGACGTAGTACCGGTAGGAGGTAGTGGTTGTGGAGTAGTCGGCGGTGATTGCCTCGCCGGCGCCGGTGGGGAGGAGGACGTTGACGATGGTGACATCGTCGTAGTATTTGTTGGTCGTGGTGTCGATGGAGAGGGGTGCGACGGCGGTGTTGGTGGGCTTGACGGGGACGACTCTGGTGTAGGTCGCGCCGTAGTCGACGCTCGTGGTGTAGTCGAGGCTGTAGGTGTAGTCACTGTAGGTGGTGACCTTTGCCTCGTAATCTAGAATTGTGATTGTCAGTTTTGGTTCTCGGTGGTTCAGGTTCACTGCCTTATGCTGCGCATCTCGGACAGGGAGCACGAGCAGGAGGAGGAGGAGCACAACATACACGAAGTCACCACAAACGGACTCGCAAGAACGGTATTAGAACAAAAAAGCAAGAGCGAAAGGAACGCGGCCAAAGCAGCTGGAAACATGGTCGCGAATAAACAGTTGATGAAGATCAACAGCGCATCACGTCGAAAAAGAAGAGAGAGGAGGGGGAAAAGAGTAAAAAGAGGGTGCAATGGCGCAAATCATAGTCTTATACTATGGGCCGCCTGCCTGCCAGTAGTAGTAGTAGATACCATAGCCAAAGATAGAAAAGCGAGGCGGCGGGCCAAGCGACAGGTGGATGCGGCGCAGCATGCTGGAGAGGAAAAAGAGGGTTTGCGAGAGATTGCTGGATGGCGAGGCCGAAGAGAGAATAGCGGGATGGGGATGAAAGGGACTAGAGTGAGTCAAATCAGCTAAATGAAGCCGATCAGAAGGGTCTGGACAGGGATTTTGGGGGACAGTTGCAGCAAATTCAGCCAGTCAGCAACGGGAATGCATTAATCCGATCGAAAAGCAAATAAAAGGAGCTCCGTGATTGGATGAAGGCGTGATTTAAGCATTTCGCCAGGTAAGCAGCATAAAAAAAGGGCTTGAAATTAGTCTGGCAAATCAAACCGAGAAAAAATCGCCATTTATCCCCCGTTTAGGCATAGTTTGCTGCGCCAGTTGTGTGCATTCCAGGCACCTGTCTCGTGTTTGGTTCAGTTTGGGGGCGAGGAATTTAATCTTCCGAATTCCTTGCTGGGGTGGGATTGGAAAGCTGCCTTGTTGGTGTGTTGTTGGTAAAGGGAAGGGGTGCCTGGACCGACCTGGTCTGGGATCAGCTGCTGTCATTGGACTGATGGATGACAGGTCGCACTAGGGTGTGATGACAGAGAATGGAGTGAGTGGCGCTAGTACGAGATGGGACACCGAGGGACAAAAAAACGGGGGATGATTGGACAGGCACCTATTGCCAAGCCCACCCCTTCGCTCCGCTCCGCTCGGTTGAAAAAGGGCTCTGAAGGCTGAAGGCTGTGATAGACACCCCTTTTTCCCTGTTAGTCTCTAGCTTCCCCTGACTTGTCTCAATCCACTCCAAATCAAGCTCGAAAAGGCATAGTTAACCAATAGTCAAGAGGCAAAAACAGTCTAGCGGATCCGTGAATTGATTTGCACGCGAGGTTGACAGACAGAACAGACGGAAATAGCTACACGTTGCCACGGTACTGCACTGCGCCGCCAGACGGCAGCTTGAGGCTAAATGCCAAGGCGGTGGCCGCCATCACGGGCTCATCTCAACTCTTTTGCTCCTGACTCCTGCTAAAGGGATGCGGCGATGGCGATGGCGGCGGCGAGATGGGGTGTGGTGCGAGGGTGGCGTCGGCGAGAGCGATGGCGATGTCTATAAAAATAAACCGAGACACAGAAACTATCAAGGCGGCGACGACAGAGACTGCCACGCGAGGATGCAGAGTTCTAGACCACCCCGTCCCTGCGTGAGTGAAACCCCGAATTTCCGAATTCAGTCACCCTCGCTTCCAGAGAAGACGAGACTAAACACGAGAGACGCGAGAGACAGGGAGATAGATGTCTCTTGATGGTATGTAAATTGCCGCGTTTCACCGAGACATCACATCACGTGTTTGATGGGATATGCGCGAATAAAATGTGGTGTTTATCACGGTGTGATGGGAAGAACACCGTGTAGACGGTTACAAGGTCGTGTCGGTGCTGTTGCCCATGTGGCACTGGATTAAACGTCTTACACAGCAGGAGACTCACGTGCCTTGCGTATTTATGCTCTTCCATCTCTCCTGTCAAACGCGACACAGCGCGAGGAAATATGCAGGTACACATAAATAGCTAACAGGGATTATACTTCCTATGCCAGTTAGTATTATGGGCTGCTACAAAACGCTACAGCGCCATCACAGCAATTCAGCAGCTGCTCCGTTTTGTAGCAGCACGGTAATATAAAATAAAAATCTGATCCTCACCGTGGGTTTTGAAGCCTAGAACTATTGAATTGGTGATTTTGACCAATACCCCGCCAAAACCCTCACTTCACCTCTCTCTCTCTCCCTCCCTCTCCACCACCAACGACAACAATGTCCACCCCCTTTCCAACCCCCTCCACCCCGCCACCTCACCACCTCCCACCCTCACAAAACAAAATGAACAAAGACATATCGCAAATCCAAATCACACAGCCCCTATCCCCTCACCGCCGCCGCATCTTCCTCACCCTAATCGTCCTCATCCTCCTCATGCAATACCGGATGGACAAACGAGAACGGCTCCGCCAGCAGCAACTCGACGAGTTGGAATCCTCTGGGTACGAGTATGAATCCACTCTCCGCGACGAGAAATGCGCCTGGCGGGAACGGGATCGCGAACTTCAATTTATACGGCAGGAGGGGAAACGCAGGCTGGAGAAGTGGACGCAGGAACAGGATCAAATCTTCGAGCATTTCTACGGCGGTGACGGCAAGCGAGCAAGGACAGCTAGACACGCCTATGCCGCCGCGCCGGTGAGCATGGTACCGCCCCCGCTTCCGAGGCGGGTTGAGGTGGAACTGAGGTCGAGGAGACGGAAGATTCAGAAGAGACGCGTTGGGGAGGCGAGGTTCGGTGCTACGGCGAGTTTCGATATGGATGCTCTGCGCGCTCTTGGCGGGATGGTTGGTGTTAAGTCCGTGGCGGGTGCTAGGGCGGCGGAGGGGGGGAGGTGAGGGAAGGCGGGAGGGCGGGAGGGCGGGGCGGGCGTTTATTGGGATATAAGGGGGGGTGGGGAGGGGGGGGAGGAGTAATATTGTTACTTTGAAGACATAGCATATGTATGTATCAAAATTGATGACGCTCATACAAACAAGAGATTGTTTAATTTGTACTATAGACCAAATATGCCTATCCAGAAGCTCCCGACGTACAAGTAATCCCAGGGCTCCCATCGATATTAGCGCAGTAATTCACAGTCGCGCCACTAGGATTCTTCACGCCCCAATTCGTAAAGTGTAGATCACAGAGCATAGGCGGCGAGCAGTTAAGGTTCGCCACAGCAGGTGCTTGCTTCGAATTCGTCGTCCCCTTGAAGTTCTTAAAATAAATCCCGGAAAGGCTTGCCAGACTAGGATTAACCTCGCAATTCGCAGCGTCGGAGCCATAACAGCTTTGGATTTGTGCGCCATAATCACAGCCTTGGACATCAACTCCATCCCAGGTGACGTTTGAGACAGTCGATGTACCATGGTCAGAGCCGCCGGGGTAGACTTTAATCCCCGCCGCCTTCCCACAGTTTATCATCGTGGCGCGGGTGACGTAGATATTCTTCACAAAATCCGCATTATCCTTCCCCAGCGATCCAACAGCAAGGCCATGGTTAGTCCCGCTACAGGTGATTCCATCCACAGTAACATAGTTACACCCGCTCTTAAAAGCAATACAATCATCTTGGTTACTGACGAAGACGTCTTTAATAAGCGTATTGGTGCTCTCGCCGATATCGAAGCCATCCGTGTTCTTGGGGAGGTTGGTCGATTTGGATGCGGCGGTCATGGTTAGAGTGGCGTATGTGACGTCTTTCACTCCGCCTTTTTGACCGATGAAGGCGTTGGGCGCGTTGTGGATGGCGAAGCCGGTGAAGCTGAGTGTTGAGCCGCCGACGACGTATATCACAGTCGGTCTTGCAAAGCTACCAGTAGCCCAGCGATCATAAGCTGCTTGGCCATTCCCATCGATCACGCCGCTGCCGGTAAGAGATCGGAATTTGACGCCAGTGATCTTGTTGAAGTAAATAATAGCCGGCTGGGTAGACCAATACGTAGTATCAGTTGAAGACTTCAGCGTCCCCTCGAGCTGGAAATCGCAGTTCACGCAGCCGGTGAAGTCGAGCATGGTGCGGAGACTGTAGGTTTTTCCTGCTGGAATGACGATGGTGCCTCCGTTGCCGCAGGATTTGATGGCGGCGAGGATGGCGGGGGTGTCATCTTGTTGGGTGTCGCCGAGGCTGGCGGGAGTGCAGGTGGCGCGTTTTGCGAGGGCTACGCGGTTGGGGATGGCGTCTTCGATGGGAGATGCATTGACGACGCCGAGGGCGAGAAGCAAACTAAGGGCCGAGGCGAGTTTGACCATGATGTATGAATATTTATGTGTTAGTTGTCTAGAGAATAAATAAGCTTGTGGGCTATAACTACGTAACTCCCCAAGTCCAACGTTATATTTATACACGCTTGAATTGATGGCCATCCCATGTGCCTCATTACGACAAGAGATTTTACAACTCAAACGGATGAAAGAGAAGCATCAAATGAAAACAATTAAAACAACGGAACAAATGCTTCAACATGTGCCATACAAAATCAAAATAAATCCTTGGTGGAACGTTGGAATAAGGGTCTTCCTTGGTGGAATATAAAATATGAGATATTCTGCGTGGCAACCTCCGTTGCAAGCCTCTTGCCTTTAGCCAGAATACGAGATTAGATCGATTGATACCCAGCAACTGAAACGTGGGCTTACGCGTGTTCCTTGGTGGAATCCTAAAATAAGAGATTTCTTCACGGCACCTACCATTCATTCCAAGTCCTCCCCGACTTTAGCCAGAATATGATAACAAAGACGGTTGACATCTGGCAAGGATTCCCCACGTTCAACGGTTAAATATCCCATGGCATTGCAGGGTTGCTTTTATCCGCCCCGCGAGCCGAGGAACTGTCATTTCTCACTGCCGATAGCCTAATGCTTATTCCTTTCCTTCCCTGTGCAGTTCCGGTTATATAGACTTTCCCTTGGCGGGTAGTGTGGTGATGGTAGGAATGGCTGGCTGCTGTCACGGAAATTCTTATTTACTTCCTCCGTCAGTGATTGAAATAATCCGGCGGCTTGAGAGGGGAATCGCTTGAGTACGTATGTCAAAGCAGCCATCATACTAGAATTTACTGCCTTGATTGTTATAAATATCACCACCTTTTGTGCTTGATCGTCGTTCTGGATCTTAATAAGCTCACACTGCCTATCGCCAATTCACCGTGACCTGCGCAAGCTCTCATCATGCACCTCTCTTTATCCACTTTGATCTCCGGGCTCTTGAGCCTAAGTGCTGTCACAAGCGCTTTACCCAATCTTGGGTTGGCCAAGAGGGATTCCCGAACTAGTCCTCCAAGCGGGTGTTTGGCAGTTGGCAGCGGTGGGACCTATAGCACTATTACCGCTGCACTTACAGCTCTTGGCGCTGGTAGTAGCACTTCGACTGCTTGCATTTTCATCTATGCGGGCACCTATGCGAGCGCGAGCACCGACCAGGTTTATATCAACTATAAGGGTGCTCTCACTCTATATGGTTATACCTCAAAGTAAGTACAACACATCTGAACAGTGTGAAGCTGATCCGAAGGCACCACCATGCTGATTATATTTGCAGCATTGGCTCCCAGAAGTCCAATGTGGTGACATTCACTCGCAACATCAACTCGGCCACAGCTGGCAGCCTCGACGCCTCTTCAACTTTCAACATCGTCAGCTCCAACTTCAAGGCCTACAACATCAACTTCAAGAACCTCTACGGAAAAGGCGCCCAAGCAGTAGCCGTAACCGCCAACGGAGACAAGCAGGGATATTATGCCTGCGGCTTTTACGGCTATCAAGATACCCTCTACGCGAAGAGCGGGAAGCAATATTACTCCAACTGCTACGTCGAGGGTGCCGTTGACTATATCTTTGGCAATGCAGCCGCGTGGTTTGGCGAGTGCACTATTGCGAGCAATGGTGATGGGTATATCACTGCGAGTTCCAGGGACACGGCGGCTGATACCACCTGGTATGTGATTGACTCTAGTCATGTAAGTAGTACCCAGACGCGTCCCGCAGAGCCGAGGATGAAGAAGCACTGATTTAATTCCCCCCAGGTCACAGCCGTATCCGGATACACAGGCGTCGTATATCTCGGCCGCCCATGGCACGATTTCGCGCGCGTCATCTACCAACTCACCGAGCTCACTGCTGTGGTGCGACCCGATGGCTGGTTATGTTCGACGACGAACCCGTAAGTAATGGTATTTTCAGCGCTGACCAACAGGATGGGCTAATAATCCAATTTCAGGGAATTCCGCGAGTTCTCCAATACGGGAGCTGGTGCCAGCACGTCGGCGAGAAATTGTAAGTGGCTGCATTTGAAGTTGGATTCGTTGAGAGCGATGGCTAACCACTGGGGATGTGTAGGTTTGGATACTCCGACTACGGCGAAGGTTTCGAAGGATACGCTGTTTGGGAGTGATTGGAAGAGCTGGGTTGATACGACTTGGTAGAGGAGTGGAGATACCCCTATTGGGAGGGATTTCGGGATATGGGGATCGGCACTCGGAATTGGGTGGTGTTTTCCCGTTGCCGAAAACTCTCTTTTTGGCAGTCGGTGCCGACGCGACTCGCAGAGTACAGTATGTAGATATTATAAATCTATTGAATTATTCAACTGTAGCTGTATTACCGTGTCTTCTTTATACTTTCGTGTAGTCAGTATGGTTCTATGAACATCCTTAGTTAATTTGGCGATTCTCGGTAGAATTAATGTGGAAATGGATTATTTTTAAGTAACGGAGATAATATAAATACATTTTTAGACTTCATTTATATATTTAAATATAAAACCACAAAAACGTCATCACAACAGAGTCTGACAGTAATAAATACCCCTGGAGTATATTAATTCAATATCTGGGTTTTACAGTTGCACGTGAATAGTTTGGTTCTTTTGTCTAGTAAATATATTCATATTCATTTTAGTTATATCCCAGACAATAGCTTCCTATCCATATTCGAAATTATATGTATAAACTACCCACCTACCGTAAACCAAACATCCACCAACTACAGTTGTCAATACCACTACTTGATTACAGGTATAGAAAGGAGACAAATCAATCTACATAAATACACAAGCCAACTGCCTTTTTAGAAGTGGCAAAGTCATAATGAGCAAAAACGCCCCCGTAGTTGTCGAACTCGCTGGGTTCAAGGCAAGCCTTGGAGGGGACAGCAACTACCTGAGATACGATCGACGGAGACGACAGAAAGGGAAGTAACGCCACACTACCGTTGCTGCGGGTTTCATGTTACCGCGCTGACCTGTCACNNGTGACAGGTCAGCGCGGTAACATTAACCCCGCATTTCCCTAATTCGGGAGGTTGGATTAGTGCCATCACGTCAGGAAGAACGTAATTTGGGATTCATGATGCTGGTTCGAGCACATCTTGTGGCACTCCAAAATAAGGCGCTGGGTGTAATGGTTGGCACTCAGATCGAAGTAGAGGCGTGACGGTATATATGAACGGGAATATGGAAACTTGGAAGGAAGCTTGAGTGTAGTCGTAGAGTTGGTAGTTGGATATTGAGCTGGAAAATAGAATTAGTAGACGGATGAAGTGTCAAAAAGACGGAAGTTTTGAAGCATGGTCTGTCCGCAACCAATTGCAAGCCGCCATGGCGCGATGAACCTTCAACTTCGTCGCCGCTACAATCCACCAATATCTCCTAATCTCATCTTCGGTAGCCAACAACTCGTAGTACTTCCCCAGCATCGGATCTCCACGAGAAAATCCCTCAACGCATTCCAAGTAGAATGCGCGATCCCTTCGCATAATCTCTGTATTCCTAGACCGCCAAACCAACGGTCCATCAGTACTACTTCCGTATTCAACTTCGACAGGTTCGTGTTCGGATTCGAAGTCGTGCGTCAGGAAGTTGGGGAAACATGCTGAGAATTGCAGTGGGATGATCTCTGCGAATCCGAGGTCGATGATACTGTGATGGTTCTGTGTCAGTTGAAGAAGTATATTACGGGGGTGAGGGAGCGTACGCTTTGACGTTGAAGTCCTCATCCACGATAACGTTCTCAGCCGTCAGATCGCCGTGGACGAGGACACAGGGGGTATCATCGAGGTCTGGTATGAGGAACTCTTCGATTAGACTCTGTTGATCGAGGCACTCGCTGACTGTTGCTCCAGGAAGTTTGTTGTTCTCGGCTCGTTTTATTTTGCGATTGATAAGGGTTGTGATATATGAAGTAGCCGTATATTCTAAGTCAGTAGTTAGTGATGAGCAAGTGTAAAAGATAGGCGAGAGATATGACTAACCTTTGTTCTATATTTGAAGTAAATCCACTACGATCCGAGCAACAGACCGAATCACTTTCTCCCGTTGTGGTAGCGTGGGATAAGATAGATTCTATCCACCGCAATTGCGTCCCTTCAGCCCACTCCGAAACTATAAAAGGAAATCGTGCAGGATTGTCGAATGTATCACTAAAGGCCTTCAGTCTAGGAATTCCTTGAACCCCAGCCTTCTCAATAGCCAAACGAAGCTCTACCTCCTTCTTTACGGTCAACACGACGTGCTCTGGAAACGCTCGAAACTGCAATGGGAAGCGAACGGCCCTTTTCAATCCTCCTTCATCTTCGAAAACAACAATGACACATTCGCTGCCTCCGAAGGGTCTTTCGCGGGTGTCTATAATAAATTAACATTTAAGGCAAAGCAAACGGTGCATTTCCTCTTGAAGTCCGTCTAAATTAACGTTGTCATACCCGTCGAGTATCCTTTTGCGGCCTTGGATGTCCATATCCATAACTGATTCGCGGCATCCAAAATATGAATATTGTGAAGTTCGAGAAGAATGCGAGGAATGAGATTTTGAACACGTCACATTATCATGTGACAAGTCTCTTTGAAACACGATGCTATATAGTCGTAGCCATGCACCTTGCGGGAAGTTCGAGGGCGTCGATGGGCTGACTAGAGGATCTCCGTACACCCTGGGGAGAGTAATATTCGAAATGCATCCCAAATAATCGTAGATCGAGTGCTCAGTGACGGGACAGCTTGATTCCTGGCCTTCCGTTTTGAGGTAGCATCAGAGCGACCATCCTAGACATCCCCAGCTATCGACGTTCAGATATTTGGTGAGCCCATGGGTATTTAAGGGATGATCACCGGGACGGCCGTGGATTTGTCAATGGGGACCCATTATTTCAGTATTGACACAAGCTCGGCCTGGGAGGTATTGTGTGCGAAGAATGTCGAGTGGTCTTTGATCACACAGGAACGGTTGCAACGGCTGCACCTTTTTGCCAGGTGGTTTCTTGTCGTCGGGTTTCTCGTTGTCGAGTTTTTTGCCATCGTAGCCTGCTTCTCGTCATCTAAAACCTGTCACCACCACAGCTTCTGACAGCCACACACAAAGCCAGCCAAGGATCTCGAGTGCGATTTTCATGTCCGATGGAGCGATGCCATCGATAATACGGCATAGTTGATCCTCTACAAATTCCCATAAGCTTATTGCGCCTGTGTGAACTAAGATCACGACAGTTGGCGCCCATGTGCAATCACCGAACTCCATGCTTGTGGGATTCGACTTTTGATTTTGGACAACTTCAAAGGCTTGATATGTGGCATCGTCGTGAAGAAGCGCTCTTATACCAGTGGAGTCTAGAACCACACTGGGTATATCCACCGAATGTTATAAATTTGTTGATTGTTCTGTATCGACTAGAAGGTTAGTATATATATGGACCCGAGGAGAGTGGAAGATGGAAACGCACTCACTCGTTGGCGAAATTGGGAAGTGTCGAGTTTCCCGTGTCCAAGGAATATTCCCCACGACCTGGACAGCGGAAAGAGGCGCTCGATATCGTTCAGACCCAGCAGCACCGTTGTAGAATCTACACTCCAGGGGAGTTTATTTCTGCACAATCCCAAGTGTCCAAAAGTCTCACCCTGCGCTTGACCTACCTACAAATATCCTCCCCTTCCCAAACAGCTGAGACTCCATGCCTCTGATATGCACCTATAGTCAGTAATTCTCAATGAGAAATGCCACTTCCCTGAATGGACTGGTCGCACTGCTATCACCACATTAAGGAATACGGGGGACTGCGTATTAAAACACCATTGTCGGACAAGAAAGGTTCCATATCTGCAGTTCTTGACAGTAACTCGGTGCCAATCCATCTCAGTCCCTATTCCACCACTATCTTTATATAGCTTCATATCGCGGCTTTTTGTTCGTGAAATGGGGGTTAGTAGGAGGAATGGAATGAGAAGATCATACTGGGAAGAAGGTATAGCAAAATTATCCTGGGAAAATTGTAAAGCAATTGAATCTCCACCCCCCCCCCCAGTGAATTTGCGACACCATCTCTGCGCATTCCCCCACAATTCTTCATTCCTCTTTTTCAATTTATCTCAACCCGCGCGATTTTCGCAGTAGTATCAAATCTCGACTCGACATCGTCGCGTATCGTCGTCGGCATTTCGAATCTTGCCCTATACGCTACCATTAATAAACCATAAATCTCATAACCATAACCATAGCCCCAACACCTCTCGTGTCTCTTGCTCAATAAGACCAAGATCACAATTCACAAGCAAGCAAGCTTTGATGCCAGTGACGCGCCAAAATCTCACGCTCCCCATCGGCCCTACCACCAACAACCTCCAACAACGACCAACTCACCTAGCTCTCAGAACAACACACCAAACCCTTGGCATCAGCTCTCACCTTCCAACAACACTATTCTCGAAAGAACTTAGACCACAGCGCCAATGACAAGTTCGAAGCTGAACTCTTCTCGTGTCCATCTTTTCTCATTTTCTCTTTTCTCCGCCGAGGACAAGAATAGTCACGACAAGAATAGTCAACCTAACTTTCATCGACTCAGCCTTCCTTTGAGAGATAATTATAGCCCGACCCAAATCCCACCGGTGTGATCCTTCAGCGCCACGCTCGGACGTCGGCACCATCAGCAGCGGCCACGACGGCGGTGGATTGGCTTCGGTTGGTTATCGGGAGCACCGCCGGCGTATCCGAGTAGTAATCCTCCCACCTATTCTCCAAGCCTCGGTCGAGGCCTCGGTTCGGTAGCAGTTTTCGAGAATGTGAAAGCAGCACGCATAGCTCGGCATTAATTGCGGTGCTCAAGCAGGGGGAGGAGGAGCTCTTTCTATGCTCTTTACTTTCGGTGACGCGATTTGGGAGCGGGTGTGGCTTGGATGAGGTGATGGTGTTTATACTGGGTCCGTCTGCTGGGAGGGCTAGAACGGGGAGTTGGGAGTAAGTCGTTCGTTCCTTTTTAGGGGATGTGATATGTCGTTTTTTGTGAGGGTACAGTAATACATCCTCCTGTTTTAGAAAAGGGGAATTAAAAAGCCGATAGAAGAATACTGAATGCCAGAATCTGAGATATGAAGGGACTGAACGAGACATCCAGAACGTGAACCCATCGTATTCTGCTTCCTCAAAATGATACATACCGCTTCCATCTGCCCTGCCTTCCTTCCTCAACCCCAGCGATCACCTGCCTTGGTTTACTGTGGACGTCTCTTTTTACTGTGGACGTCTCTTTTACTGTGGACATACATCTCTTTACAGTGGACGTATGTCTCTTTACTGTGGACTGGACGTCTACAGTAACATCGGGCGCCCACCACACGCCCTGACGGCGTCCTGACGGGGTCGTTCGTGACCGCATGGTGGATCCCCCTCTCCGCTCCGGGAATGTCTCATCCGCCTTCCATTTCAGAGATTTCTTCCGATCCGCATTTGTGCCCCTGCATCTCATACAAACACTGGCATGCGGTCTAGCACACGCAGAGAGAGAGAGAGAGTCGGTGACAGGTACCATACCGTTCCTGTCTCCGAAAGAGAGGGAGCCGTGCTGGGTGGTGGGATTGAGCGTAATTAAAAACCCACACAAACTATTGGATATACTACGCACCAGATGGCATACTCCGGCCGATCCCCCGGTGCTGACACGCGATCGGCGACGGGCGGTGGTGGCGGTGGTGGAGGGTGTGTCTCAGGCTGGCCGACCCTTGTGTGTGGCGGCCGATGGGGATGGGGAGGGAGGGGAGGAGGTACAGTACGGCGTGGTGTGTGTCTTGGTACTTGGCTGATGGTGGTGGTGGCTTGGGGATATCGGGATTGGGGATTGGGGAGACGTAGCGGTGGTGGCTGCAGGTGTGCCGCGGAAGGTTTGGGGAGGGGTGCTCGGGAGTGGCTTAGATGTTGTGGCTTAGAAAGTGGTGGTTATGTGGTAGAGACACCGGCAGATGTTGATGTCTATGGCCGTATTTTCCGTAGTGCGTTTTGTCATTCTCCCCTTCGAGGATTAATGAAGCTCTCATAGGGCCATATTCAATGGGGTATATAGAATGACGAACTGACCCGGCAGTGATCAACGATATTGCTCTAGCTGAACAAGTTAGTTAGTTGGAGGTACGGCTTGTATCTCTGGGCGGTACTTGGCATTGGCGGGGGAATGACGTTGGGATCAAGGTAGTTAGTAGGGGTTAGCTAGGTATTAGGGTAGTTTTTGTTGTTTTGGACGGAGAATTGTTTATGCTAGACTTTGTTGAGTAGGGTGGCCGAGTGGGAGGGAGGCGGTGGTGAGGGATGGAAGGTGCTATGGAGAGGACTATGGGGGACGATGAGGGACTATGGATACAGTATGGGTATGGATACTTTTATGAGGGGACTATAAGGGACTATAATCAACTACTCTTGACTATACACACTCTAATCGGCGATCCATCCCCCCTTTCACTATTATCACCCGGAATTGCGGAATTGGGATAGGCAGGGGCCCTAAATGCGGGTTTTAGTGCCGAGCCGGACTGAGCTGCCAAGACCAAGCCAGTGGTGTGCGGATTCTCAGTGTAAAGTTGCCTGTTCCTGCATCCTGCCAGTTGTGTCTGCCGCACTCACTGTTCTCTGCCGCTCTCACGCTAACCGGGGAAGGGACGGTACGGGTACCTGTTTACCCCTGGATTGGCGTTATTTGGCGTTATTTGGCGTTTGGTGGGGGATGAGATGGGGGGGGATGGGAGGGGGTGGTACATGGGGGTGTGGTAGACGGGAGGTGGCGTGGGAAGTACCGTTCCCAGAATCCCCGATCCTCAACAGTCTGTAGTACTGTACTCTACATACAGAGTAGACTTCTCCGTGCAGAGCAGTTTGATACTGTCGTCCTATATTATTTACTACTAGATTACTCCGTACACACTGTCGAGGGTTAGGGGTCGTGACTTACCCCGTGACCTGCCCTTCCGTTCCCTTCCCTGTCCCTTCCCTGCCTGTCCCTGCCTGACCCTTGAGGTGGCACTGAACCCCAGTCATTCACTTGCATCCACCACCACCCACTAACCCACTAACCCACTCTCCAACCACCAACTCCACCACCAAAACCGCCACCGACGCATCCCTCCTCCACCCTCACACCTCTCAAGCTTTGACAACCCATTTCATCTCATCTCATTTCATCCTCATTTCATCACTCCCCCAAAGAGATGGCGATCGACGTTGAGAACGGCCGGTGAGGGAAGGGGTTTGCGTTACACCACAGCAGTTTGATGCTGCTTTCAGGAAAGAAGTATGGCAATCACTCACGACAGACACGGTGAAGGTAAGTCAAACACATACTGTACTTTGGTTTGGCATATTGGAATGTAACCCTTCATTCATGTCAGACTCAAGAGCCACGTTGATTTGACTTGCCCTGACATTCGAGACAGGTGGAAATACAAGACATACATACAGACACAAGACACAATTAACCTCACTTGACGCGTGTCGAAGCTGTCAGTCACGTCAACAATAACCTTCCTGACACCGACACCAGCGATGACGATGACGATAATCTCCCCAAACCATCACCCCAACAGCCGTCCATTCCAGCTATTCGGCCATTCGAGCACGTCACTCTCAGGATGGATACCTTGCTCCCCGCTGCTCACTAGCAATCACTTACTCCGCAGTACTTGCCTCGCAGTACATACCGGACCAGGATGACCGCAGATCTGTTGCCTCATAGCAACGGGCCTCTTTCCTCTCACTCCTCTTACTCCCCTCCTCCCCTCCTCCGCCCCCTCTCCATGGGTTATCTCTCTCCGTCCGTCCGCATCCTCTGTCCTCTTCCCTACTCCACCCACTCCTCCCACTCCCACTCTCTCTCTCCGCACCGTCTCCGCACGGGATTTGTGTACACCACCGCGCTAAGATCGTGTACGTACCGCGGAAGTACCATACTTTCCCAGTTAAAGGGGCCGTGAGCCCCTGCGCGCATTGATTGGACTTTGCCGATCTGTAGGCGCTACCGCCCCCACTAGCGGCTAATGATGAGAGTTTGTGATTACTGCCTCACAAAAAAGGGGGGTAGTTGTTTAGTCGACCTACAACAAGCAATTCACCCTAGTGGCTAACAACCCAACTCTGGTTCATACTAGCAGTAGTGCACCGCAGCAGAACCTGTACACTCTACGTACTCTCCTTGGCACTCTCCACTAAGCTACTTCACTCCGAGAGAGAAAGGCGGGGACCAACGCTGACCCCACCCGGTAGACTCCCCGATTGCACTATCGTTCTGATAGTCAGGCACGGCTAACACGACTAATGCCACCGCAGGGCTCACTTCATGTCATTCATCTCTTGTTCGGGGAAGCTCTACCCTCATCCCATGCTCGGCCTGTAACCGTTGGCCCGTCATGCTCCCTCTCCTGACTCCTGCATCAGGCAATGAGTTCCGGTAGTCTTTGCGTCGAGGGTCGACGATGGGCATTTGCCGTAAGATGCGCCCTGTCAACAGGGTGGCGAAAAGATACACGGACTCGACGGCGTAGGAGATACCCTGTGAGCGTATCAATGATTTCTCAGATCATTACTGTTTACAATGTGATGATACCGGTGGGTCAATTTCTTTCACATTCACACTTTTCTCCATTCACGCATTTCCTAACATCTGCATTCGCTGGCTAGTCATGAGAAGACAGGAAACACGTCACAAGAGCCTGATAACGAACAAGGAAATTCCTTGTTGTTTCCCTCCGTAATCCTCATCCCACTCATTAGAGGACCAGATATCAAGGCATCCCACGCTAGATATCACAATCCCAATTGGTGCCCCATCGACCCTCAGCTACAACCACGAGCGTCTAAGCGTCGATCCTCCCACCCTCCCGTCCTAGGCGGTTCGATCGAGCTGTCATTAGGGTCCAATGACTTTGCCGCCTGCCTCCATGGGGTGGGTGCGCTTCACTGGCCGGAGATTGTACAAGTGATGCTGCAATCTTCGTCCCTGATTAGCGGCTGATCCGAATTGCGGATCCGGCCATTGCACTCTTCTTTCCAAACCCCTGGGTCTCTACAGCTTTGCAAGGCCTCGGTGCGGTATGCCAGCTCTGCGAAATGTCTCATACCATCCTGGGATTCCGTTGCCAATGGTACCGAGTGGTACCCACCACCCACCCATGCACCGATGGGAGATGGGGGATGGGACGCCTAAAGTGTTGCAGACTAGATGGGCAGACCTTCCATTGGGATGTATAAGAAGGACATCCCGCCGGAATTGTCTCTCTTTCCTTCAGTATCCAACTACAGACACACAGTCCTTACATTCCTTTACCAACCCACCTTTACACTCTTTATATCCCGTTTAATTTTAAAACCTCCTCCCACCCTCCACCCAATACCGCAGCAATGAAGTTCTCCTACACTCTCGCTGCCGTCTTCGCGACCGCCGCCGTCGCCGCCCCAGTGGCCCAGGCCCCAGCCGTCCCAGTCGACGCCGGCCTCCTCGCAAAGCTGAGCCCCGATGTCGCCGCTCTCGTCACCGGCCTCGGACTCACCACCCTCGCCCCTGGTCTTGCCGCCACTCTTGTCACCCTCAGCGAGGGCTTGAAGACCCGCCAAGCCGGCGTCCCAGTTGATGCTGGCCTCCTCGCCAAGCTCAGCCCTGATGTGGCTGCTCTCGTCACCGGTCTTGGACTTACCACCCTCGCCCCTGGCCTTGCCTCCACCCTGATCACCCTTTCTGCTGGTCTTAAGACCCGCCAGGCCGAGGGTGTCGTCAATGCTGTCGGAGGTGTTGTCACCCCCGTCGCTGATGTTGTCCAGGGACTTACCGCGCCCCTTGGTGCCCGTCAGGAGGTCCCAGTTGTCGGTAGCGTCCCAGCTGTCGGCGACCTCGTCAAGACTCTTGAGGGTCTCGTCGCCGGCCTTAAGGGCGGTGTTGCTGTCCGCCAGAGCGTCCCAGCTGTCGGCGATCTGATCCCGACTCTTAAGGCTCTCCTCGCCAGCCTCACCTCCGGTGCTGGTGTTGCTGCCCGCCAGAGTGTCCCAGCCGTCGGTGATCTGATCCCAACTGTTGAGGCTCTCCTCGCCAGCCTCACCAGCGGTGCTGGTGTTGTTGGTGCCCGCGACATCGCTGGTCTTGACGCTCTTCTCGCCAGCCTCACCAGCAGCGGTGCCGCCACCGGCATTGCCAGCAAGGCTGCCGGCTCCGTCCCAGTTGACGCCGGTCTCCTCGCCAAGCTCTCCCCTGACGTTGCTGCCCTCGTCACCGGCCTCGGACTCACCTCCCTCGCCCCTGGCCTCGCCTCCACCTTGATCACACTCTCCGCAGGACTCAAGACCCGCCAGAACCCCGACGTTGTCGCTGAGCTCAAGCCCGCTGTTGAGGCTATCATCGCCCAGGTCACTGGTGCCGTTCAGGATAAGGTCGTCCCTACCGTCCAGGGTACCGTCGAGAAGGTCGTCCCTACCGTTAAGGGCGCCGTCGAGAAGGTTGATCCCCAGGTCACCGGCGTCGTCGGTGAGGTCACTGGTGCCGTCAAGGGCGTCGGTGCCCGCGATGTCGCTGGTGTCCCAGTCGATGCCGGTCTCCTCGCCAAGCTCTCCCCAGACGTCGCTGCCCTCGTCACCGGCCTCGGACTCACCACCCTCGCCCCCGGCCTTGCCGCAACCTTGGTCACTCTGTCTGAGGGCCTCAAGACCCGCCAGGTCAGCAGCCCTGTCCCAGACATCCCAGTTGATGCTGGTCTCCTCGCCAAGCTGAGCCCTGATGTCGCTGCCCTCGTCAGCGGTCTCGGACTCACCTCCATCGCGCCTGGACTCGCTGCTACTCTTGTCACCCTCTCCGAGGGCCTCAAGACCCGCCAGGTTGAGGGTGTCGTCAACACCGTCTCGGGTGTCGTTGCCCCTGTCCTCGGCCCCGTCTCCGGCCTCGCCGGCATCGTTGGCGCCCGCCAGGTTGAGGGTGTCGTCAGCACCGCTGAGGGTGTCGTTGCCCCTGTCCTCGGCCCCGTCTCCGGCCTCGCCGGCATCGTTGGCGCCCGCCAGGTTGAGGGTGTCGTCAGCACCGCTGAGGGTGTCGTTGCCCCCGTCCTCGCACCCGTCTCCGGTCTCGCCGGCCTCGCTGGCCGTGACGCCGCTGGTGTCCCCGTCGATGCCGGTCTCCTCGCCAAGCTCTCCCCTGATGTCGCTGCCCTTGTCACTGGTCTCGGACTCACCACCCTCGCACCTGGACTCGCTGCTACCCTGATTACGCTCTCTGAGGGACTTAAGACTCGCCAGTCCTCTGACCCGGTTGCTGTCGTCACCCAGGCTCTTGAGGCTATCTTGAACCCTACCACCTCTACTGCCTCCAGCGTTGTTGCGCCAGTTGTCGGTGCCGTTGGTGCTCGTGATGTCCCAGTCGTTGGCGGTGTTGTTTCCGAGGTTGAGGGTGCTGTCAAGAACGTCACTGGCAATGTTGGTGCCACCAATGTTGTCTCCAAGGCTGCTGGCTCTGTCCCAGTTGATGCTGGTCTCCTTGCCCAGCTGAGTGCTCCTATTGCCGCTCTTGTTAGCGGCCTTGGACTTACCTCCTTGGCTCCTGGTCTTGCGGCTACCCTGATCACTCTTAGCCAGGGATTGTAAATGTAAGTTACCACCCCCTCCCCTAACAGTTCTATGAGAACATCAGTTAACGATTTCATCAGTACAGGACCTCGATTGTGCGACCCTGTTTTTTGAAACCCTTTCTTTCGATGAAATCTTGTTCCTGAAGGAAATAAAGTGATGGCAGATGGGAAAGTGATGATGGCGTTCATTTGGTGGTGAAATATCTATACCTTCACAAAGCGACATGTCAAGCGATTTAGCTGGCTCTTCAAAGTTTTTATTAAGATTTTTATGTTCGGGGGAACGACGGGACACTGTTCCGTAGTGTATTTAGACAGTAATGTATTTAAATAACTGATTGTGGAAGAGTGTTTGTATATATGGAATTGGTTAAATGTTTATTTATTTAGATGTGACTATTGTGTGATCATACTTTGATGAGGAAGGAACAATTTCAATGCTACGAAGGAATGAGTAGTCCTTCGAGTTTCTATAGTTTTGTGACGGAAAGAACGATCTTGGGAGCTTCTGCCAGTCCTTGGGAGGAAAGAGCGATTCTACAAGTTCTTCTAGTTTTCGTAGGGAAGGAGCAATTCTGGTCGCTCCTGCCAATTCTACAAAATCCCTACCAATTCGGTGGAGGAAAGAGCCACCCATCCCACTCAATCGCTCCTTCCTCCATTTGCATATCAATGCGAATAAAACTTACCAAGCAGTCTCTGTGTCGCAATCTCTCTCCAAACCACCCTTACTAAGCTCCGGCGATCCTTCTCTAAGTAAATCTTAACCCATCAAATTCCCATCAAAAGCCTCATCTAGAACGAACCTCCGTCTCACCACCCCGTTCCACGCTGTCCCACTGCCCCCGACAACAAATCCATTTTTGTTACTCTCCCGCGACTATCACGCCCCTCGGGTGCCAAAAAGCGTGCTCATGTCCCTCTACTTCCCCCCAAGTCCCTCGACGAGACGCGGCTCCGCTTCGAACAGCATGCGATAGCGCCAAGTATCGCGCCATTGCTATCTATCACCTCGCTTGGGTTGGGACTACTTCGCCAGGGGGACAGGGTGCGCGAAATGATGTCGTTTCTTGGATGCATGGGATATGAGAGAGAGAGATAGGGGGGGAGGGGGATTACGAGTACGGGATACCGAGGCACAACGGCCCTGAGACCGAGGAGAGGAGACGGAGTCGCCGGATCGTCGTCGTCGCGAGTCAGCGGGTCGAAGCGCGCCCGCGACGATTACCTCACTCGTTGCGCTATCGCTCTGTCACTTACACCTGCGATCGCTGGTTGCGAGGGGTGATCTATCGCCTTACCCGCTTTACTGCTCGCGAGGAGGTGTTTGTGCTATCTGCTGGCCGTGTTCCCCCGAGGTGCTGGGCTGAGTGTTGTGTGGTTGTTTTGTGATTTGGTGGTTGTACGGACGATCTCCCGTCGGCACATGTGCGCGTTGCGGTAGTTTTGTTTGAGGACCGCGTTTGGAGGTGGGCTGAGACTCCCAAGGTTACGGTGTTGTGGTGGTTGTGGTTATGGTTGTTCTGATAATCACATGCAGTCGGCGAAGGGGGGGAAGATGAGGACTTTCTTCCTATCTCTACAATGATATCTCTATCTATTGATATACCGTGCTAATACTAGTGGACAGGAATAAACACCTCGACCTCTCACCCGGATAGCGATACTTCTACGATACATGAGATGGACTTCCTCTGAACGAACTTAATCTTTGGTTCCGAGGGCGCGCTTGTGCGTCTAGCTTCAGGGCTGTCGTGGAGTGGCGGGTAGTGGTATCATATCCCTCATAGCGTCAACTGTCTGTGACGTTATATGCCTCGGCGTGGATATTGATTGTGAGGGCGTGTTATACACGTTCTCAAGACGATACTCCAGGGAGGGATCCGAGGCTGATCTCAAACGAAGAAGCAGCAGTAACCGCTTGTTTAGATGGGCTGTCCTCGTGTGGACCGGCTGGACTCGCCGTGGGATTTGATGTGATCTTGGAATCGATCCGTCGGATAGTCTTCGAGGGCAACGCAGGAGCGGGCTGTCGTACGGCTTTCCGATACCTAATTTTTGCAAGCAGCGAATCCTTCCCGAAATCCAGCAAGGTACGAGAAACCATACCCACAATCACCTCACACACGCTGTTCCCGCAATGGATGAACTCTACATGCCGTTTTCGTCGGGCGGGGGTTGCTGGGACCTCATCATCGATCACGATAATCAGTTCCTGCAACCCTTTCAGCTTCTCTAGAAACCCATTGAACGCCCCCTTCTCATCGCACATTATTTTCCAAAGCTCATATTGGAAAGCGATGTGTCGAATATCCTTCAACTCGAACCAACGCCCTATATCAGACAGGAGGCCCGCTGGTGAGTAATACCTAACTGCAGTGCTGACGTATAGGATGTCGTGCTCAAAGTCGAGCCCGCCGGGGACCTGCTTCATGTTTATTTCTCGGTATACGGAACGCGCCTCCTGACGAGAATCGTGGCAGATGTGCATGGCAATTGGTGTTTTGCCGGCTAGTCCTAGGATACGCTCTGTCCCGAAGAGTTGCACGATCCGTGGCTCGGGGAATGTGTAGCGCCAGATCCTTTGTCGGATATCATCTGGGAGACTCTCAAAAGGTGAGATGTTGGTGACGGGCTTTGTCCCTGCCGGCTCGGATAGCGGGAGCTTCTCATGCTTAGATCTGACGACATGCAACTCGGACAGCAGAGAGGAGACTAGAGAACTGAAGGTGCTTATCTCCCGCGCGTGGAGTTTGGATTTTTCTTCCAAGGCTGAGAGTTTCTTCTGTTGCTCTGCCTCATGTTCCGAGTAGTGTGTCTGAAGCTGCAGTAGCTGCATTGCAATAGTGGACAGCGCTAGTTGGATAGCCGGTGAGTCGCTGTCGGACTGAAGCTGCAGTACCTGTGTTGCGATATTGGATAGTGGCAGGTGGGTAGCCGGCGGGGACTCGCTGTCGTCGGTGGTGTCTGCCATTGTGATTGTGAGATGGAGATTGTGATGCGATGTGAGGTTTACTGTTGTTTACTGTTTGATCAAACGGACTCTACAATAATCTACTCGGATATACGAAGTCACACGCAAGGCGAGGCAAGGCTGCCCAATGTGACTTATAACATATGACAAGCGCTGCCTTTTGAGACATTCTGGGGGCCAAATATGTTGGAAGGCTGTGTTGTTGTGTCGGTGATGGAGTGGCAGGGGTCCGGTCATTTATCAGATTTAGGGGACACAATCACGTGTTGCATAGAACAAAACCACATATAAAAATGTTTCGACGAAGTTTCATTTCTGCTGCTTGATACTATGAATAGGAATTTGGTTCTTGTTTGATCTCTATGATGTGTTACGGCTGTATGGTTTTACTTTAGCCGTTGTGGCTTTGGGGTTGGCGTCTCTCCTGTCTTTATATTCTGAGCTGACCTTACCGCCGCTGCCCAGATTGAATGTCCGTCTCTCCGCTGCCGCAAACGGGTAGATAGATATCATACTCTATCACGACAATAGTGAAGATATATTCATAGCCGTGGACTTTGACTGTGAGGGCGTATTATCTACGACCGGGAGTGGCCCCTCGGGAAGGGGTAATTCGTTCTCGCTCTCGTCGAGACTGAACCCGAAGACGTCCCTTGTGTTATCTACGATCGGAAATGCCCCCCCGGGAAGGGACGATTCGTTTTTGCCCAGACCAGACCCGGAGACGCCCCTTGTAGTGGATATTGGGCGTTGTGGGCGTGTAAAAACCCCCGCCCCTGACCGTGGAGCTCGACGTTCTGAAGGTCCGGCCGATGAAGCGGGGTTAGTTTCAGTTGAGAAGGAATACAGCTTCGTATCCACACCTATCTTCTTAGCTTGCGGAGTTAGTTCTAGAGCAATCTCGAGGAGCTTAGGCAACCTCTGTACCGCTTGTGTCGCCGCTTTTTTCATCTTCTCATTAGAATCACTGCCCAACTTGCCTCTCAAAGACCAGTTGAAGTCGTCTGGAAAAAGGAGCACGAGCCCAATCACAGCATCTTCAAACCTGTTTGGGGCGGCGAGGTAATCGATCGCCTTCATGTTGCACTGGAAATGATACCATGAGGTCATGGGGGATTCTCCACCAGAGAAATGTGGTAGCGCGGCTTGGATCATCTGCGTAACCGTTTTCTTCCGTAGCTCAGAATTCAGTGATGCGGTCATGAGGATGATAGTCACCAAGGTGACGTTCCTCTTTGCAATCCAGTACGACACCGACACTTCTGCAAACACAACAGCTTCAGTGAAGGATTCCATAATTGCAGGCTCGATCGTCTTGAAGTCAATACGGCGTCCAGCCCCAATCATCCTGGCGATGATGGCATAGAAATCGTGCGTTATAAATTCGCCGAATAGCCCCGCCTCGTGATTCCCCGCCTCGTGATATTCGATGACCTCCCACGCACCCTTGTGTCGCTCCTGTTTCGTGAGAGTCAAGAGGAACAGGCCCATCCGAGACTTCATGAGCAGATCATCTGCAATCGATGGAATAGGGTCGGTTCTGAGATGTGCCTCTTGACCTCTGCTGCTTAATCGGGGTGGTGGATATGAAGCTTCTGAAGCTCTATCGCGATGTTGGACAGCGCTAGTTGGGTGGCTGGAGGCTCGCTGTTCGTTAGAATTTGCGAAATGTTGAATGTGATATGATGTTTATTATTTAGAAGGAGTTGATGTACGAGTATATGAACATTTTTCAATATACGAGGTCATACACAAGGCAAGGCTACCAATATGACTTATAACTTATGGGAAGCGCCACCTTGGGGCCAAATATGTTGTACACGGGTGTGCTGTTGATCCAATGATGGGGGTCCAGTCAGTTATCAGATTTGTGTTGATCGAAATATGCATGTCGGTCAGTCGGAAAACGGGAAACCAGAGCCAATACTGTACGTGATTCTCTAACAACCAGTCAAACTGTGCCACTGAACTTTGTGGCTGCATACGTTGTAGCACCAAGGACCAAGCTGTGAAGGCTTGCGAGAGGAGCTAATATTTGAAAATGAAGCGGAAATAAGTGAGTATTTCTTGACATATATGTTACGCATTTAGTCTCATGAGTAGAGTGTAGAAAGTTTGGTAGATTCTTATCAGCTGTCGCGTGTCAGCATATAAACTGTTCTAGCATATTAACGACATACTGTGGATCTTCCCTCCACATAATCATACCATCCCATGGCGAATCCACCACCCAGGTATGAACTGCTAATATCATTTCATCGTCAAGGTGGTCAGTCCAGCCAGTCTGGACTGGTACACGATTAGGTTTGTCCGCAACTTCAGTCACTGGAGGCTCTGAATCGCTTGCCCGTTGTGCTGATTCATCAGTTTCCTCCACCTGATTGCTTTCCCGTTCTGCATTTATTTGAGTGTATACTCCAGAGAGTTCGGTAGTAACCGATAAGCTCAAGCCGGCCCAAGAAAGCCGACCCGGCGCCGTTATTCTTGCAGAAGTCACAAAACGCCTTTATAAACACAGTATCGCCGGGGGTAGGTTCGACATCTTCTCCACACTTTAGATCGTCATGTCGATCGAAAAATAAATGCTTCAGGTTTGGGAACTCGGAAAGAATGGCAAAAATGCGTTCCTAGATGATAATTCAGCTATATTTAGCGGATAAAATCAAACTTCATCAACTCAATCCAAAGCAGCGTTCCTTGGCTTGCAAAATGAAAATATAAGTACCTGATCCTTGTATTCCAAAGTGAAACACAGCTGTTCAAGCTGCTTACAGTTCGAGATTAAAGTCATAATCACCTCCACGATTGATGGAAAAGGAAATGCCCACGGAGTATCTTGAGGTAAAAAGAGGCATTTAAGCGTGTCAAAGTGATTGTTTAACTTAGGGAAGTCGCGCATCATCGGCCTAGTGGGATTACAGAGCATCAACTGCTCTAGTCCTTGGGACGACTCGACGAATTCAATGAATTCATCGTTTTCGCAATTGGTAATGAGACTTTCAAAGCGTTGACCGGTTTGCTGAAAGATATTCCACAACTCTTTCGACCTGGTAGTACCAAAAGTATTTGCCTCAAACAAGGCAAACCTCCGAATAGAAGTGAAGCCAAATCCCGCAAGCCAGCCTGGAATCCCCCAACATAACGCGTTCCGTAGATGTAAGGAGTGAAGCCGCAATTGGCTCCGTAGCTCAATTATCGGATAGACGATATTGAGGAGCTTGTCTTCCCTGGTAAACTCTTCGAGAAATCCTAGCTTGAGCACTTTGAGGCTTTTCATATTATCAACGAGGAAGCTGGAAACATCATCAGTTGCTTCCAACGATGTAATATCTGTTATTGCAAGAGATGAAAGAGAAGGGGTTTTCATCGCACGGACGCCCGGGGTGAATCCTGAAGGCCAGTCTATTTTGAGATGATAGAAAAAGTCGCTGCTAAACCGGTACACCAAAGATTTGAGCTGACTCGGAGGCAAGCACCCGAAGAATTGATTGGTGGGAGGCATTTCGGCTGCCCATCTGTGTCCTTCAATGAGAATCTTCATGGAAAAGGGGGATAGGGGTAACTTTGCAACGCTGTACAGTTTTTCTTGTAAAACGACTTACACTATTTCAGACAACTGGGACATCCGGGGTATTGCCATCTTAAATATCATATTTGCCCGAACCCACGGCGAATATATCGCAAGGCTGCTGGGATCAAAATAAGTACCTTTGCCAGGAGCTCCCCAGCGGGTGCCATTGTTACTAGCTTTCGTATATCCATTTCTAACAGTCAACTTTCGGACATATCTGCACTGCCGACGATAGTTATTTGCAAGGCCACTCATTAGATTATAGCTAAACAGGACGTCCATATCTTCGTCGTCCTCTTCGATATCTTCCCTTCTGATAAGATTCAGATGCGGGCTTAGGTCGATTATTGTATGTGAGTATATGAGAGGAGTCACCCTTTCATTCATATCTCTGTTCACCTGACTCAGGCTTACCAGCGCAGAATCGGCATGGAGCTGCGAAGCGGGGTCAGTAAAACTAGTTGCGATTAGGCTCTTGTCAAAGCATGGGACACACCAGCTCCAGGACGTCATCAAAAAAATCGACCGGAAGTCGCTGGAGGTCATTTAGTTTATCCATGCTGGGTTGTTTCCGACCCGAAAGTCTCGATTGTGTGTAACATCAGGATGCTGAAGCATTTGGTGTTGCTGGCTGTCTGGAGGGGTGCATAAGCGAATCGGGCATCATCCAGTCGACTGAGATATATCTACAAATGGCTAGACCCGATATCCCCTTGGATTGATAGTGATCTGGCACATATGCTGAACCTTGTTAGATTTGAAACAGAAGCCCAGGGTCTCTCAACTAGACAGAATAAATGCGATATATTTCAGCTACGAGCCAAGCATCAATTCTTAAAATATTTTTCTTGACTTCAGATTCGTCTCCTCAAAATCCCCATTTGAGGTGCGTTCCATCCAATATATAACTTCCATTCGCTGCCGTGCATTGCCACTCCAAGAATGGGCTCGCACATGGCAGTGGCCCAGTTCCCTTTGGCTCAGGGCCTGCATCCTTCAGCAGCAAAGCCGCTACATCGTGAGCTCCCAGCTTTACAGTCCAGTTCCTGACCGCCACGCCGACATCTTTATGTAGCCACATATCTCTCACCTTATACTGTCGGCCAGCACGTACGGCCCAGTTCTCTGTCAGGTCAAACAAGATCTCCTGCGTCTCGTTCAGGGTATTGATGATCATGAACACTGGGCCGTAAGAGGACGTTCCAGCCCAGAATCCTGGTGGTGAAGTCTCATTGTACGTGATACGTGAGAAATCCGATTGGAGGCCAATACGGAATGGCGCTATGGCTTTCCCTTCATGGGGGTCCTGATTGATAGCGATGAGTTCTCTGTTACCAAGAATCTCAATGGTATCCTTTGTCGCGTTGCGCAGATCCGTTCCGATCAGGAGATGGCTTTTGAGAAGTGCCCAAGCCGTAAAGTGCGTGCGCTGTTCGGCAACGGTGAGGTCGCCGATGGGAGCACCACGGCCAGAGTTTCCAACCTCGAGCATGTCCATATCACCGTGCTGGTAGTGGTCCGTCGCGCCATAAGAGGTCGATGCTAGGAGGAGAATGTTGGCTATCGCTGACCAATACGGTCTGATATCACCATCAATACGCCAGGCGTTAGAGATGCGCGGCGCCCAGTTATGCGGATCTTGCCAGCCCCATTGGCATAGGGAGTAGATGAATTTGTTTGGGTGTTTGTATTTTTTGGCGAGGGTCTCGATGGCGTCGAGCATACGTTCATATCGCCCGTACTCGTTTTCCATGGTGACATTGTCGTAGCTATGGAGCACATTAGGACGAGGAATGTCAAATCTTCATACGGGAGGAATACTCACGGAATGTAGCAATTGTCATACTTGACAATGGCGCCTTTGCCTCCCCATCCCCAGCTCCGCCATGTCTCAAGATCCTGTAGCTCGTGGCCATAGGCTCCCGGTAAACCACCACAGGTTTTATAACCGTTCGAGGAATATGCACTCGCTGAGAGACCGTACTTATTCAAGCTTTGACTCCATTTCAACCTGGCGGCTCATGTCAAATCTAGGCTGCTTATGGATTTGGGGGATCTTTACATTCCGTCCGGGAATTTCGCGGGGTCAGGAATCATTTCGCCCTTTGCTGAGCGGTTCTCCAATGCGTAAAAATCGTCGAGGATAAATGTCTGCCAAGAATCAGATTGGCCCCCGAGTAATATTTCGGCGTGTCTTGAGCACTTACATTATACCCCGCATCTACAAGCCCGTACTCCTTCATAAGCCTAGCTTGCTCAAGTGCCAAAGCGCCGTCGTAGTTTTTCTCAAACGCATTATAGGTATCGTAGCCCATGGTGGGAAGTTTTCCAACGCCTGTCACAGTGTCAGCATATAGTCAAAGACATGATATCCTGGGATGTTCCCCTCACCATTGTTCAGAGCCAATGCATGGCCTGCAAAGAGGAGCGCACTCAATCCGAGAGAATTCATGATCAACAACAGCCTAGGCTAAACAAACAAACAAGGGGAATTGTGGGAATCTACCACTTATAACTCCCCTCCACCTCGACAATGCAAGGTTTTGTGCCGCCCTCGGAAGTAAACATTCCTGCCCTAGGGTCGGGATAATATTTCCGGATTGTCCTCCACTGATAGCTACAATTCATCTAGTCTTCGGAATATTAGTGGGGTACTCAGAAGAGAAGGTCTGAACCCCAGCACTCTCATAGCTAGTGCGGGGTAAGATATGCCAGGGACTACATGGGTGTATAGCTCATATGGGATGTCTTACGACCAGGGCACATGCGCCTGGCACTTCGACGCTTAGTGCCACGGACTGAACGGTGGGGGGAGTTCAACGGTCGACATTCCGGCGGGTCGATCAAGCTGCCAGTGCAAATCTGGGCCATAATCCGACGGATTGTCGGTGAAGATTCTGGGTGACCCTGCGAGGAGGATAGACGGCTAAACTGGCAGTTGTCGTGGAGTTAATAACCTAAAATTGGAGAAGTTGGGGAAGGGCCGAAGCTACTCTAAATTGGACCGGAGTGCGGCCCTCCGCTCTTCTGCCATCCAAATCTGGAGATGGTGAGCACCAACCCGTATTTGACATCGAGAAGAGAGTGAGTGTTTGCAAGCATGTGGCGATTTATTTTATCTCCACGATACCTGGAGAGCATTGCAAGGTCTCTGCCTCAAATGGGCGCGGAAAGTTTCCGTATGGCGTAGAACCGCACACCTGGAACCATGTTTTCGCTGAAATACATCAATTGCAACGGCGGACTGCTTGAACTCGAAGAATTGATTGGGGATGGTATTGAGGATATGTCTATATATAAGAAATGTCGTCATATCATAATGCGGGGCCGTCGAACGTCTCTCTCTTGTAGCGCATGTACCACGAAGTCTTGTGCGGAAATACGACTTGCTTCTCCCTCGTAAACCCGTTATCTTCGAGTTGCCTGATGAATCTGGACATAGTGTAAGCTTCTCGTCTGCGCGATTACGGCACGTTGATATCGTGACATACCTCTCATTATCGATCCGCGGTTCAAGGACCAAACATTCCGTCCTATAATCTGCGGTCAAGGCATAATGGACAAACGCGCTAATCCATCTGCTCAATCGATGCGCGCCCCTAAACTCTTGTTCTCCAACCACCACGTGCACGCCTCTATCCCAATCCTTCGCCTCACCTGCATTCAGAATTCTGCCCAGCAGGTCCTCCTTGACCCAGTAAAGCTCAAAGTACCCAAACGGTCGCCCGTTCCAGCACCCGATCACGGGAAAAGAATGCTTGGACTCCAAGTTACCGCGCAGGAACTTTTCCTGAGTCTCAATGGGACCGTCACAACCCCAGGACTTGGAGACGCGCGGGTCATTCATCCACTTGTGGATGAGTTGGACGTCAGTCATCTGTCGGGTGTCGGTCCCTTCGGGAGCTGGCGTGTGGGTGTGAGGTGACGAGGGAGAGTGTATTACTCCAACGCTAGATGAA
The DNA here is from genome assembly GCA_001662605.1 of Pseudogymnoascus sp. 05NY08. NCBI lineage: Eukaryota > Fungi > Ascomycota > Leotiomycetes > Thelebolales > Thelebolaceae > Pseudogymnoascus > Pseudogymnoascus sp. 05NY08. The sequence goes on from KV458846.1 coordinate 109,628, forward strand.
GACTCCAAACCGTTGTATACAACAGGTTTGTCACTCAAGCTAGCAACACGAAAGCTTAACTGCTCACCTAGACTGGATATATAGCGCGTATAAAACGTCTCGCCCTGTTGCGGGGGCTTCGGCCTCATGGGGTGGCGCACACCATTTGTATTTATGTATTGGAGGGGAGGCGGAGGGTAGTAAGTTGGAAGGTGACTTCCTGACGCATAAGGATCTGGAAGGAGGGGTTGTCCCAATAGAGTTTGAGGTCCTGGGCTGGTCGTGAAACCGTGTAAGTCTGTGCTGCCATGTTCAAACATGGTCTGGCTATGAGATGGTGAGCCAACTGGACTCCCGTAAGGCGATCCTGGAATCGACAGCGGATTTGCATTTGGCGATAGGGTGAAGAGAAAAATTCTCGGTGAGAGTTGCCAGAAAGCACGGCGGGATGTGAACATCTCCTCCCAACCCTCGGTATTATCGCTACTTGCGCCCACGGCCGAGTTCTCCGAGTATATCAGGCCCATACGTTCCAGCTTGGGGAGCAGGTTTCTTCCACGGAAGACTCCTTCCCTCTTTATTTTTATACGCCAGTCGGCTTTCGGTTTTCCGTTGTCAGGTGTGTACTTCGAGGCCTCCGTTGTGACAAAGGGCGAGGGCTCGGTCTGGTGGAAGTACCAGTATAGAGTAGCCCATAGCATCATCGCGATCTGCCTCGTCGGGCTTGCAGGCGCTTTGAACTCATCTGTGCTTGGGAAGGATATCGAGCTAATGAATAGGCAGTCGTTTTGCAGAGTAGGTTTCGAGAATTTATGGATGTGGAGCTTCTTGGGCGTCGACTTGCCTTCAACGACCTGCGCACTGGGCCCCTCTGCGGAATGACGGGCGTCCACGAGCTCTTCCGACTGTAATATAATCGTCCATCCCTTTGGGAATACGGCGCTGTGCACGTTCAAGTCGTTTGGTTTGAAGAACAAGCCGCCAAACACCGGTTGCACGCTGAGCCTATGCCCGTTTGGCAGGTGGATAACATCGGTCATGTCTTCTGGTGTTTGCGAAGCTGGCGCCGTGTTCGAGAACATGAAGCTACAAGCAAATAGTTAGCAACGCAGAAATTTTGAATATTTACCATCGTCATGATTGTGATCGGTGTCGAGGGGTTATTTTACCCCACTGTGGAGAACGAACCCGGGCGGCGTTCGGTTCCATCGATTACGAAGTAGTGGTAAGATCGGTGGCGGGGTTGTCGTCGATAACCGCGCTTTACTGGTGTGGTACCTGCCCAGTTTTCGCCGACAGGGATGTTTCGGAGCGGAAAGCAACGGACTGGCAATAGTCATTCATCGTGATATTTGCTTCTTTTATTTTCTTTCCTCGTGATAGGATCAACATAGCTGTAGAATGAGCAATTTTTTACGGCGAAAAGGTCTTGGGATATTTTACTTGGTCGTGTCCTGCCGGAGAAAGCTGTCCTCGGAGACGCTGATCTCGGCCGAGATTCAGAGCCGATCATTTTAAGTCCGATCAAAACACGAAGTCTTCGCGGTAAAACTTTCTGGAGTGGATGGAATTGTGAGCTTCTGGTCATAAATAAAACATCGTAGCAATATCATCAATCTCGCCTGGTGATCTAGTATTGTAGTCCTTGGTTTTGAGACACTGGCCAAGACTCTAGATGAAGTTGACACCCTCATTTCAACCAATGCGCTTTCACTACCCCAACTGCCGCAAGCTTCTCTTGGATCATCATCAACCCCACCTTTCCTCCCATCTTCCCCCTACGCAGCGCATGTCTCGGGCAGGAGTTTCTGTTGGTCAGGGGCTTCGTTCCACCGTGACGTTCCAGTTGGACTGCCTTTGACAAAACTTGATCACATCTGATTAACCCCTCCCCGTTCCTTGTTCTGAGCTATCTTTTTCTGTTCCCAGTGCTGATCTTTCAGGGGTCTTAAGTGGCTCCAAACCGTAGTTTATGGCATCTTCACCATCTGATAAGCTAAAATGGCATCGTTTGAGTCGCCATGCCGCCGATATATATCATCAATATCTATCAACAAGTGTGCTTCCCCGAATCCTTAATGGGTTTGATGTAGCGTATAGCGCTCGACAAGTACTTGATAGCGTTCGTATCCATTCGAGCTTCCCGGCCGCTTCATAGAAATTCGATTTGCCCGTGCATATTGTAGACCTATAATCATTATCAACATGGTATTTTGGAGTAGAAGAAGACAACATAGAATAATAATTATACGTATGGCAAGTTGGTGGGGTTGGTTATCAACCACGAATCCATGAGGGGTCATTTCCAATGGAATAGTTTCCTCCAAGCGTGCTTGGCCTGTGCTTGGCCTTTTGCCAGTATCTCTCTCCGCACCGTCGGCCAGGTTGCACGGTTGTGAGATAAAAAGCTAAACATGATTCTAAATTATGAAGCTCTAGAAAGTCGCATACGACAAGACAACTCCTGGTTAGCTATGGTTGTATAATTAAGCTCCCAGCACCTTGATGGGTGTGTGGATTGAATCGGCGCACAGACGTCCACGGCGTCGCCATCGATAAGCTAAAATTGACAGGAGCCGCCTTAGTCAGGGGGCAGTGGTTCGTGTTCGGACCCCAGCAATGGAAAAACTTCCAATTTCGACAAAACCACAACTTAACTCCCAAGGATACCGGAGTCTCCAGCCTCGAAGATCAGCTTATACAATTACCTCGTCTACCCGACTAAAGAGCATTGCCTCTTTTTCCGCACCAAAGGAGTCGAGTCGGGAGCCATTGGCACCCCCTGAGCCTCAGCACTATGGGCTTACCGCCCTGGACAGGTAGTTCCAGCCAGCGATTCGTACTTGTGACTGGCTCCAATTCGTACGAGACCTTAAATCCTTCCATGTCAACTCTCTGACTTCGCGACCCCATCTGACATTGATCTTCTAGTGGCCTCGGATTGGCAACCTGCGAGCGCCTCATTGACGAATTCCTAACTTCTCCGACTCGCGACCCGCTCTCCCACCTCATCATCGTTGCATCCACGCGCTCACCCCGAAAGACTGCCGAGACTATCAACGCTTTACGTCAACATCTCCAGACTCTCGCGAGGACTTCGACTGAGCTCGAGAAGCGCGCTTCATCCCAGAGCAAGGAATACCAATGGCGCGATGCCGTGAGCCGTGTCCACTTCCTCGGCGCAGAAGTTGATTTGTGCGATCTGAGGGGCATCTATAAGTTTGCGGCGCAGCTGCGCGGAGAAGAGGGTGGGCTATCGAGCCCGGACACCGAGGATGGACGCCCAGGGCTGAAAAACGTCATAATTCCGCGACTCGACGTTTTATATCTCAATGCGGGGATCGGCGGATGGACCGGGATTCCATGGCTACTGGCCATCTATAAATGCATTGTCGGCATCCCCGATTCATTTTCGTACTGGAAATGGTTCAACTTCCCTTCTCCCGCTGCCGTGGTGCGACACCAGTCATTATTCAACAAATCTACAAACGCCCAAACAGAGAAGTTAACCAACGGCGATCTGACAGAGGAACCACCACTCGGGGAGGTCTTCTGCGCCAACGTCTTCGGTCACTACCTCCTCGCCCACGAACTCATGCCATTGCTCTCCACACCCCTCGACAGAGAGCCCGGCGACCGCGCACGCGTTATCTGGGTCTCGACCCTAGAGCCCGATCCAACCGACATCTCCATGGACGACCTCCAAGGCTTCACCGCCTCGAACCCCTACTACGGCTCCAAGCGCGTCACCGATCTCATGGCCATCACCGCCAAGCTACCCGCCATACAGCCCATCAACAGCGATTTCTTCGCTATGCGCGACTCCATCGCGCCGAAGCCGGCAAGCGACGACGAGGCTGAGATCAAGCTCGTCAGGCCGGAGTTTTATGTCACGCAGCCAGGGATCTTGCACACGAACATTAGCGGTATGAACCCGTTCGCTGCGTTCTTCATGGCGCTTGGCTTTTACATCGCCCGCGTCCTGGGAAGCGTGTGGCATCCGATCGTTGGGTACCTGGGAGCCGTAGCCCCGGTGTGGCTTGGGCTTGCGGACCAGTCGATGTTAGACTCGCTGGATACGCGTGCTGGGCCGGAGGGCAAGATCAAGTGGGGTAGTAGCACGGATTGGTGGGCGAACGAGAGGGTGAGGATGACGGAGGTGGTGGGTTGGGGGTGGAGCGGGTATGTTGGGGAGAAAGGGGAGAAGAAGGGACGGGCTCCTCATGCGGTTGATCTTACGCCGGAGGCGAGGGAGGAGTTTGTGGCTGATGGGAGGGTGGTGTGGGGGTATCTGGAGGGATTGAGGAGGGAGTGGGAAGGGAGGTTGAAGGTTGGAGATTCAGCGGAGAGGTAAAGGGATAGATGGGCCTCTAAAGATGATTATAATGTTTTGTAAGATACATACCTATTAATTGATAATGGCTGTTGACATACACGAAAAACCAAACAAAGCCTCATCGTGGGATCTATATATGGCAGGAACGATTACCAAGCAGAGCCTCGATCGTAGCTTCCTTAGAGCTTTCAGCCCCTATATATGAAAGGAACGATTACCAAGCAAAGGCTCATCGCAACTTCCTCGAAGCCTTCAGGCCATATATACGGAAGGTACGATTTCTAGGCAAAAGCTTGGTCGCGGTTTCCTCAGAACATCCAGATCCTATATGTGGAAGGTACGATTTCTAATCAAAGCTTCATCGCAGCTTCCTCGAAAGCTTTCAGCCCCTATATATGGCAAGAACGATTACCAAGCAAGCCTCATCGCAGCTTCCTCAGGACTTTCAAGTCCTATATATATATATATGGAAAGAACGATTACCAAGCAAGGGCACATCGCAGCTTCCTCGAAACCTGTAGGTCATATATATGGCAGGAACGATTACCAAGCAGAGCTTCATCGCAGCTTCCTCAGAATTTCTAGATCATATATATGGAAGGAACAATTATGAAGCGAGGCCTCATCGCAGCTTCCTCAGAATTTCTAGATCATATATATGGAAGGAACAATTATGAAGCGAGGCCTCATCGCAGCTTCCCCGTGTATCGTCTATTTGTTGCTTGAGAAAGGGGGGTTGTTTTTCGAGGTGATTTTGGTGTTATTGCTAGTAGGTTGTTATATGCTATTGTTGGTGGCTAGGAATATGCTATTGGTAGCAGCTAAGGATATGCATCTCCGTTTACTCCTCCTCTTCGCTGTCCAAAACAACATAATTTAAGCTTCCACCTCCGCCTCCCCCTCATCAAAAACAACGTGGCTAAAAGCGCCCTCCTCTTCTCCACCTCCCCCACCCACAAGCCACTCCAAATCGTCCACATCACTTTTCAAGCGCGCCATGAGACCATTTCCAGGTCTCGGATACGGCGGACTTGCCGGTGTGCTCTCACGACTCATAGCGTCGTCCTCCTCGCCCTCGGCATCTGCATCCGTGTAGGCTTGCGGCAACGGGGGCACAGCAACTGCGGGTGAAGGGGTGCTGGAGGCGGGAGATGTCTCGCCCAAGGGTAGTTTGCGGATGAAGTTTATAGGGGCTGCTGGGTTAGCGGAGGCACGTGGGAAGAGGCCGGATGTGGCGGTAGCGGAGGGCGGGAAGGGCTGTTGGGGGTGCATTTTTACGCGGCGTATCGCGTTTGATGGAATGGTTGTGGAAGGTGGGGTAATAGGAATTGAGGGGTGGAGAGTGGTAGCTTGGAGGAGGAGGTCCACGAGGTGGCTGTGTGGGAATGATGTGAGATATGCGCGTTTCTATCTCGGTTAGTTATGCATGTAAGGGTGGGAGAGACAAACATACCTCTGTCGCACTCTTCCCAGCCCAAGGCGTATCCTCGCTGCTTTTCGGTGTATTGGTTTTTGCCCTCTCGCCCTTCCTCTTATCCCGTTTCGCTGTGCAATCGACGCAGAACCATTCCGTGGTTTCGTCCTTTACCACATCCTCTGTGATCACCGGGTCATGGCACATCTGGTGCCACCCAATATTGCACCCATCGCAGAAGACTATCATATTATTTGCCGGGCTGTGCCCGCGTCCGCACCTCTTACAAAGCGCATTCTCCACATTCCGCCCTGGCCCTGGCCGTCGATTTGGCGCGCTTCGTTTCTTCGGAGGCGCCGTCGAAACCTCGGGCACAAACTGTGTAGGTTTGACAACCTTGCGCCCACTCTGTGTCATGTTGGGAAAGGCAGTCACCGACGCCGAGTCGTCGCTCTCGTCCTCATCCCCCAAATCACTCATTTCTTCGCTTTCCCCCGCGCTTTCCTCGCTTTCGTCCTTAACCCTCTTCCGCTTCCGGCTCTTCGCTCCCCCCTTCTTCCCTACGGGTGTCCCGCTCGCTGATCCCTTCCCCGACGCGCTGCTGGTGCGGGGCGCCTTGGGGGGTCGGCGAGGCGTAGGTGTAGGGGCGGCAAACTCCATGTTATGTGATGTTTTCATGCCCTCCAGCACAGTGCGCCGCACGTCTTCGTATGCCGCTGCTTGGTGTTGAGAGGCGACGCCCAAGACGGAAGTGGGATTGAGAGGGCCACCCTCTCCTCGGAGGCGCTTGAGGATCATTTCAGTGGCGGCGGAGAAGGGCTGGGAGACGAAGGGCGACGGGCCGCTTGAATTGTTCGTGGAGGGGGTGCCATTGGGGGCGCTCGCATTGTCTGCGACTTCGCTGGGGTCGGTTGTTGTCATTGTGTTTGCGCTGCAGGTCGCCTGGAGCCTTGCTGGGTGTGTTTTCTCTTTGCGCCTCCGCTAATTGGCGTCGTCAGCGGTTCCTAATAGGCAATTCCAACGTGTCGTCGGAACAATCTCAGTTCTGACTATAATTGTATATAAATGAGGTTCGTAGTGGATAAGTATACATCCGTCCAGTATAAATGTGGTGTCTAGTGATGTTTGTGTCGTCAAGGCGTCGTCCGAGTATGGAGTATGTTGACAGCGGAATTCACTCAGAATACAATGCCATTGGCCCCTGACAACGGTTCAAGCGGTAAGACGATAGATTGGCGACCTTCACGATGTCAATTCCGATGCTCTATCATGGAAGCTGAATATCTAAACCGGTGGTCATCCGCCCAAATTGGAAACCTAGCGAGCACGTGATATTTATTCCACGTGACCAGGTTATAAAAACCTTTAGCCACCTAGATGAAGCTAGAAGGGTATAGTTTTGTAATGGATGTACTGATTATAGGCTGTAAGTATCAAGATTATACTTGATTACAAGAAGTGCGTCAAATATTAAACTTACCAATTGCAATCTCTTACATATGCCTTCGTCCATGCGTAATCTTGATCCGCCCCACGTGTAGTGCATATGACAATATTTTATACGAAGATATTGTTAAGGAACAATAATGGAAGAGAAGAAGAAATTCACTATCGAATCACTAGGGTAGCTTGCAGTTGCCAAGCAGCACAAATTATCATATCACGAAACCCAAATCAAGTAAAAAGGGTATATTCCTGAACGCCAACCAGCCCCAACGACCCTAACGCTTCTCATCATCCAACCATGCCTTCGCCGCCTTAGCACTCTCGTGCGCTACTCGAAATAGTTTCCTCTCTTCCTCATCCAAGCCCCTCAAAAAGTCCACCACCTCTGCTGCCACACCCGCCCCACTCCTCCCACCTACATTGCTCGCATGATCTACAATCTCCCTCGACCTCTTCTTAAACGCGTCCTGAAGCACCGCGAGCATGGGCTCGTCGTCAAATAATGCAAGCAGGCGCGCTGCGAGCGCAAAAAAGTAGGGCGCCTGGGCGCGTAGGTCGACGGAGGTGGGGGCTGCTTTTAGGGCTGCGATAACGGCAGGGGAGAGAGCCTCGGGGAGGTCGAGTGAGAGCACAGGTTTGGGCGGCGTAGGGGAATTCAGGGCGACTGTTTCGGCGAGCCAGAGGGGGAGGGAGAGAGGCGTCGAGGCTTTGAGCATGGGTGTTGAAGAGGCGTCGAGGTGGCCGAGGCCGGGGACGGCGAGGGTGAAGTGGCACGGGATTTTCTGGGGTGGGTTAGCGACGGCGCTGGAGGAGTGCGAAGGAAATACTAACTTGAGCGTCCGTGAGGATCGCATCGACATCGTAGTAGGACATCTTGGCGGCTGTTGTGCGAATGGTTTTTGCGTGGGATCGTTTCGGGCCTCAAGTTTGCTTCGGGCCTCAAGTTTGCTTCGGGCTGCAAGAACGCGTCGAGATGCTCTACTACAGCCCTTTCTGACAACTAATTTTTTAGAGCCAAAGTAGAGCTTCCAGCAAACAATGAGAAATCGGATTGATATGAAGAGGAACAGGATAGCTACATGCCCGTCAGCATACAAAAGATTCCACTTGAACAATAATGCAACTTAAGTTTCTTGTGAACGCGTCCATCGTTATCGATAACGGGAACCCCACGATGTCTGGGCGGTGAATATTTCTGAGTGTGTGTTGACGAACAAAGCTTCGAGTCTAGACCATTTATAGCGAATCAAGGCGGCAGAAATACACGGCTAAACCTACCAGTAGTATCGGCAAAAACGGGCTTGGCAATTGTCACTGTACAGTAATATGACGTTTTACTCCGAAGCTCTGTTTACTTGCTCATGATTTCATATCCGTCATCTTCCACACACCTAAATTTATCTTTGCCCAACTATTCCGTTTGCGCAATTTTATAATCTTTACTGTTAGATATCCAATTACTACACAATGTCAGCCACACTTTTCCGCAGCTCCCCAGCTATCCGCTCCGCCCTCAAGGCCGGAGCTTCAAAGAGAGCCGCGGGAGTTGCAAGCACCAGCTTTGTCCGCGGAAAGGCCACCCTTCCAGACCTTCAATGTAAGCTCAAACCACCACTTTCTTTGTTGAATTGATATACTCACGAATATTTATCAGATGACTATGGCGCACTCGAGCCAGCCATCTCTGGCAAGATCATGGAGCTCCACCACTCCAAGCACCACCAAACCTATGTCACCAGCTACAACGCTGCCACCGAGCAGTTCCAAGCCGCTGAGGCCAAGCAAGATATCGCCGCAAAGGTTGCTCTGCAGCCATTGATCAACTTCCACGGTGGTGGCCACCTCAACCACACCCTGTTCTGGGAGAACCTGGCACCAAAGAGCCAGGGCGGTGGTGGAGAGCCATCGGGAGCGCTCAAGGTATGCTCACTTCATCCAATGGCAGAACTCGATCTTCCTCGACCTCGATGCATACTCCCTATGAATGTACCAACGGCTAACCGCATGTAATAGACCGCTATCGATGATTCATACGGCTCGTTCACCGATTTCCAGGGCAAGTTCAACACAGCGCTTGCTGGTATCCAGGGCAGTGGCTGGGCATGGCTCGTGAAGGACAACCAAACCGGCAAGGTCCTCATCAAGACCTACGCGAACCAAGACCCAGTTGTCGGCCAATACACTCCCATTCTGGGTGTCGATGCATGGGAGCATGCATACTACCTGCAGTATGAGAACCGCAAGGCCGAGTACTTCAAGGCCATCTGGGATGTCCTTAACTGGAAGGTCGCCGAGAAGCGTTTCTAGATGCGGCATCTGAAAAAATAATAGCTACATATATATATTTCAAATGACCTGTATGAGTGGCGAATGTACCACAAGCTGTCCAATCTATTGCCCAGCTTTGCCCCCAAGACGTTGTTATGAATTGTGATTCGTTCCTCAATTGTCGCAAATTCTCACGGTGTTTGCTGTCAAGCTGATGCGTGATACAGAAATTTCGCGAGTTTTTCAATCGATTGGCAGCCCTCAATTCTAGAGTCGGCCTGATCATGCATTACACTATTTTCCGAGCTCCGAAATGAATTTCGCGGAGAACGGCTTCTTCAGCTATCGCTCCCGCACGGGCCATTGAACCGCTGTCCAAGGTGACAGAATTTCAGCAATTAAATTGAAGTGTCTCAATGTTAATCTTAAAGCCAACACCTACGTAATTATATATAATTTAGGAGCCCGCACGTATCCTTATATTCATAACCAAGATCGCCAGTCAAACAAACCTCTAGAAGGGAGAAATTTCATTTATTGCGCTGGAAAAGGTACCGCGCTTCTCTCCTGTGACCTCGACGTGTTTGCGCCAACAGGCGGGACGGAGGACGGGATCTAGGAGTGTGTTGTGGGGATCGCGTTCATAGCCTGATTCTCCCCGCTGCGGCCATTGAAAACTTGCTGGCGAAGGCAAACAAGGCGCCGACACCAATAGAGATACCGGGCAGCGATTCATTCGTTTGGAAAGAAGTCTCATCAATGGCCACTAGCCTGATATACGACACTCCTTCGGCTCGCTCTCGCTGTTGTGGTGGAGACGGGCCCCTTGGGACGATATCGACCTGCCCGCCATTCCCATAACTCTAGTCCGACTGCGAAGCCGACTGCGGAGCCAGCTCCTGGAGATAATATAAATATACAAGACGAAATTGGATACCGCCGGGGCTTTCTAGAAGCGTTGATTATCGAGAGTTGTGCGAAGTCCGGGCGATGGACGGGGAGCCTCGAAATGCCGCCTCGACCGCCTATAGAGGTGATGGAGCCGTGCCGGTGCAGAGGAGCCGGAGCCTGAGACGACTGCTCTCGGGGAAGAATGGATCTCCTGCACCTATAACCTCCTCGCCTACTTCTATGTACCCCCCTACGCCTAACTTTCCTGCGGCCCCTCGACCCCAACAACTCGCAAACACCCAGAGACAAAGAGATATGGAACAAGACTCCCGCACACAGCGTTCGGCCTCGAACGATTCCTATTATTCCAGCCGAAACCCTTCCTCATACGCCACAAACAAACGTCAGATGCCTTCAGAGGCAGCACGTCTTCGCTCTTTGAACACAGGCCACCAAAGTCCAACCTACCCCGAATCACCACTGTATCAGCAGGAAATGGCACCACCACGCGAGAACTTCTCGAGACCTAGACAAGCTAGCACGAATAGATCAGGGGATCCTCCTCGAACAGCTCCCAGTTCAGGATCCACGATGCCACAACAGTCTCGAGGTGGAGCTTCTGGAGCTTCTGCAACTCGGCCTGGGTTTGGCCGTGATAGAGGCTTTTCAGAATCACCAGCTTCCATGGCAACCGGCCCCGCGTCTTCACGTTCACTACGCAACGCATATTCTATTCCTGAGCTTTCCGCAACAGAGCGTCAGCAGAATGGCCCGGGTAACCCAGCTAACTCACGCAACGGATTGAGGTTCAGAGACAACAGCCCTAACCCTGACCTGCGTCCAAACTTTGCGGGGGCCAGCAACGACGAAGAGGTCCGAGAAAGCCTACGATCTATTCAAACTACCGGCACCGGTACTACATCCGCTACATGGGATACGTCCACCTCTTCAGTCTTCCTCGACACGGCGAGAAGTAGTGTCTTGAGCAAAGCTAGCTCTGCAAGGTCCGTAAACGGGAGAGATCAGATTGACGATTTCCTTGATATGTACGAAAGTGGATTTGGCGAGTCTGAGGCAGAGACAGAAGACGAGCACCGCCAAACTAGACCGGCAACTAGCCGATCCATGCAATCTGAAATCGGTAACCAACAAACAATTCCCGAACTTGACGGCCTCGATCTTGCCGTACCCAAGCTTCAACACATGATCATTCGCGATTCTACAGACATGTTCAGAACTGCCACCGCCTACGTTGATCCTTTCAATGTCGATGCACAAAACGACAATGACTCCAGCCAAAACCAGCCAAAACCAGGAATCTCCAGACAACCATCTGGGCGTGGAGTGATCGGAGCACAGTACTCCAAATTTGACCATACGCGTGACCATTATGGGTTTAAGAAGAAGTCACTGCATGTTCCCCTTGATGTCTATGAAGCCTGGAACCGCCAGTATACAGTCTACCTGGCACGCCGTCGGAGAAAGTGGGTTGATATTATGAAGGCCAATGGACTCGGTAGCGAGGATCCGACCCGTTTCCCACCAAAGTCCCATAAAATGAAGCGATGCGTCCGCAAAGGTATCCCGCCTGACTGGCGAGGAGAAGCCTGGTTCTTCTATTCCGGTGGCCATGCGATTCTGGCAAAGCACCCCGGTGTCTACGATGACCTCGTCCGACGCTCTGCGAATGGAGATCTTTCCCCAACTGATGAAGAACTTATCGAGCGCGACCTGCACCGAACTTTCCCTGACAATATCATGTTCAAGCCTGACCAAGTCATTCCATCTTTCCTACTGACTGGCCCAAACGCCACCACACCGGACCCAGCCGCTGACACGGAGACACCCATGCTCAAGTCCCTCCGCCGCGTCTTGCAAGCAACCGCGATCTACAACCCCAAGATCGGCTACTGCCAGAGCCTCAATTTCCTCGCTGGCCTCCTCCTGCTTTTCATGTGCGAGGAGCGCGCTTTCTGGATGCTCGATCTCATTACCAAGACCTACCTCCCCAACACGCACGAAGTGAACCTCGAAGGTGCGAATGTCGACCTTGGAGTCTTGATGATGGGTGTCCAGGAGTCCATGCCTGCCGTTTGGGCCAAGATTGGAGGTGAACTGGACGGCAGCTCCGGTGCGAGTCAGCGCGGTGTCCCCTTCGAACTTCCGCCTATCACTCTATGCTGTACGGCATGGTTCATGTCTTGCTTCATCGGGACGCTTCCGATCGAGACTACACTGCGGGTGTGGGATTCCTTCTTCTTCGAGGGAAGCAAGACGCTCTTTCGTATCGCACTCGCTGTGTTCAAGGTTGGCGAGGCAGAGATCAGAGCCGTCAATGACCCCATGGAGGTGTTCCAAGTTGTGCAGACGATCCCGCGCAGATTGGTTGATGCGAACGCTCTCATGGAGGCATGTTATCGGCGCCGCAATGGGTTTGGTCATGTGACGCAGGATACTATTGATGCGAGACGCGCTGAGAGGAGGCAGATATATGCCGATAAGCGGGCTGCAAAGGCGGGAGACCGAGAGCGAGAGCGACCAACGAGCAAGAGGTCCAATCTGAGCAAGAGGTCCAACCGGTTTTTTTCTATTCGCGGCAAGAAATGACTATCTAAGCTCAAGACAAAGCTCAAGATAAAGCGCAGGGGGAGTTCGTTCTTATGAGAGAAAGTTGTCTGACGGGATTCGCGGTTTCTTTATATATTTCCTTTCGGAACGAGAATTAGGGGGTGTATTATGGTGTATACGGGGTGGGAAGAGCGGTATGGAATGCATTATGGGGTATAAGGGGTAGAAGGAGCGGTATTGAATGCATGGTCTGGGTTAAGGTATGGATGGGTCGGTATCGTTCGGATGGGCGGCTTTGACCAGGAGGAGTTGTGGCGATGGGGGTGCAAGTGTATCATAGACAGGACCTAAATATTACGAGGTGACGAAGAATGCAAAAGGAAAATTCAACTACATTGTGTGGCCTGGATAAGGACGTACAAATCAGAGAGTGTACATGACAATTATGTTTGGAATAGAGCAGCTGAAGAGATCAATTATATCAACCTAAATTGCTGGTATCAATTCCCAACTTTGGACAGTCTCTTTAGAAGTTTGCCGCCACAAGACTACCCACTGCTCCATACCCTCAGCAAATTTCCCAATCCCCAAATTCATTATTTAAAAATTGACAGATCAGACGTTGGAACGCGTCACCCTAACAAGGCACATTCAAGTCGCAAGGGTTCCAATTGCTGAATTGGCCGAGTTTTGGAGGCCAGGCATATTTAATCCGGCCGCAAATCCGGTGGCCTTGCTTCGCCCACCTGGCCGCAAGGTAGCTTTGTAGGGTTCACAGTATACCACAAACGAACAGAGCGACAATTATATGACCGCTTGCTGATACAAGGTGTAGCATCCAACATATTCGACTTGAGAGGCAAGCTCTACTTTCAGCCTCGTGCGTTGGAACTACGTGATGTTGGAGCTGCGCAATGTTGGAACTGCGAAATGTTAAGCCATGGCCGACCAAATGCAACCGCATCCACTGTAGAATGAGGCTGGGTTAAGGAGGCAAGAATGTTGAAAATGCGAAAGGGATAGCAAGGTTATAAAATGCTCATGCCTCCACGGTGACCTCTGATTCCACCAAGTCATCCTCGATATTTTAGCAAGCTTGTTCACTTCGATATATCTGGAATCCTAGGAATTATTCGCCGTCACAAGAAATATTCACCTTCACACGAGTTATTCATCCGTTTGTTCGATCAAAATTAGGATTTAACCTCTGAGGCCGCTTCAGTTTCTTCCGCAGAAATATCACCACTTTTACACGGAAAAATCGCCCGCAATGGCTTTCAACGATCGAGAGACACTGATCACCGCTGGGGAAGTTCTTACCGGCCATATGTTTATCGACACTGAGTTACTATGGGAAGCCGTACAGGCCAGCGGTTCTAATATGGCATACATGTACCCGGAAGAAAACAAACGGCTTGCTATGATAGGCGATGCGGCGCTTAAACTCGCGATCCTCGACGCCCTTAGGTCTCGAAATTTGCCCAGAGGTAAGGATAAATGCAGCCAACTGTTCATATCTGCCGATAATGCATATGCTAAGTCAAATTTTAGGTTCCATGGACAGTATTGTCCAGAGGATTGTCAACAACACCAACCTTGAGAGGGTCGGACGACGTATCCATATCGAGGACCTCGTGAACAGGAACCCGTCCCAGCAAGGCATTGTGCCTCCCCGCACCGTGTCAGATACACTTGAAGCAATACTAGGTGCCGTCTATCTCGATTCTGGAAGTGACCTTGGGGCTGTGCGGCTGGTGATGGCGAACCTCGGACTGTGGCCCGAGGATTCGCAGCCGTCTGCGTCCTTGTAATTGCGGTGCTACGACAGGTTATGGACCGTTGCTTATTTGATTTTGTGCACTTTGCGATGAGTTTTGGGCGGACGCTTCTTCACCTCTGGAAGTTTAATCTTGGCAATCTGTCTCAGCAATATTGTGGATGGTGACTTGCAAGATTCAATTTTCCGAGAGGTTGGCTGTAATCATAGAACTACTCAGAAATTAAGAATTTATCATGGACTACTAGGCGCCAATTTGAAACTAAACCTTTTTATGATGTGAGAACTGTATAAGTTGTTTAAATAAAAAATTCCGGGCCAACTGTGGCAAGGACGCAGTGGCGGGTTGCGCAACTGAGAGATTTCAGAATAGGTCATATGCTGGAGTAGTATCACCCCAAACCTTTACTATTTAGAACCCATTACTTTGAAGCCGATACTTGAGCAATTAACAGACTCCTGCGGTAGCTTTTAGATGCTGAGTTGAGCTCTTGAAGCTTTTTGTTGTTGAACGATGTCTGTAGTGTGGTGTTAGATTTAATTCGGTTTTGATTAATTAATAAATATAAAAAAAAATTAAAAAAGATTTATAATTGCAATTACTATATAGAGCTATTATTTATATTTAAATACAAACCATCTAAATAAACCTTCATTCCTCCCTTTGATACATAAATACTTAATATAATCATTTATCAATAATTGATAGCTCGGGAAACTCGGCCACCGCCTGACGGAGGATCTTCGGGTTTTTATGGCGAAGCACGAGATCGAGGAAGGCAACCACATAAGTCTGGACGATATCCAAGGCCCTCAGTCCATCCAAGGTCCCGACCCGCCCGGCCGCCGCATCGAGAATCTCCTTCGGCGCTTGTAGCACGTTCAATAAAGCAGGCAAGTCAGAGAAGGTGTAGTGCTGAGAATCAGCCAACCCCAGCTCGAGTTTCCAAGATCGCAGATGCGACCATGTCTCTGCCCAGGTATCGTCAGTCGCCTGCGTCTTGTTCTCATGTCCGAAGATGAGGAACGGGCGATCGAGACCTTTCTTGATCACTGTGCTGAAGAAGGAGCCGTCGAGATTGATCCCCCCGACAATACGCTTATCGCGAAGCGTAGCTTGTGCAGCTGCAGCGCCACCAAGGGAGTGGCCGAACATAGCGACCTTGTTCGTCTTCAGCCCTTTGGATCCGGGTAAAAGATCCTTCACACTTCCGGGGCAAGTGAGCTGGTTGAGCACGAAAGACACATCTCCAGCCCGAGTATCGACATCCAATAAAATCTGTTCGTCGGTCATGTCGATCGCAAGAACAGTGGATCCATCGGGGAACTCGACGACGTCGGCATCATATGGATGATCGATTGAGACGACGATGTAGCCGTGGCTCGCCACGGCCTGGGCGATCAATCCGTACAAGTGCCTCGGTGTGTTCTGAGCTGGGGAAAATATCACGACAGGGCGCTGTTCTGCCTCCTGCAACTGAGATCTCAGCGGGCCGGGGCATACTTGGAGATCCAGAGACTGCAAAGTCCCGTTTGGAAGACCGTAGGCGGCGAATACCTCGGATTCCACTTCCGCCGTTTTTGGAGGCAGGTAGGGGATGGTTTGCAGGTCCCCTCGGCAGCAAACCGGTAGGTAAATGGAGGTCATGACAGCGCGGTGACCCTTTTTTGGGTCGAAGGGGTCGATCCGGCCCCCGTCCACCATCTTCGCGGTGTTGTAATAGACATCGAAGGGTCCTGGCGGCTTTGGAAGTGTCGTCGCATGGGCAATTGACGAGAAGAGCGGGAGGAGCGTCAAGAGACCTCCGAGGGATGCGGTAGGGACGAGCATTGCAAAGAATAGAGATTGTTTCGCAGGAGGATGATGTGGGAAGTGAATGGTCTGTTGTTGATGCTTCTTTCCCCATGACCTGGGCTTGCAGCTGGTTTTATACACATCATGGACTTTCTCATTGTATTGGCCTTACGAGGCGTATTCAAAGTTACATGTAATTATAGCGAGGCTGCGAACTAAAGAGAGGTAGACTTGCCTGAACAGGAAGCAATGGAGCGCGCGATGGCCGTGTTGTCCGTGTGTCGTTGGCGCTGCGCCGAAGATCTTCGGTCCCACAATTGAGCGCCAAGCTTCGCGCGTTCAATTGCTTCCCGATTCGGCCTAACCAGCGGGGTGTCACCGACATCCTCAAATCTCAGCCTCAACACAAAAGACAAGATGCGTCAGTGCAAGGTGGAACTTTAAATTACGTGGCGGCAGCTTTATAATATGCCTTGTCCCTGCCCGCTATTCTCGCCCTATTACTACCTATTTGGAACAATGGGCGAGCCTTCAACGTGGTGTATTTGCGATTGAACCTAGAAGCAAACAGTTGCCGATATTACTTTTACCTGATACCACCGCAATGACTGAGAAAAGGAAACTTGGCCCTGCGGATAAACGTCGGCAGGTTAAGCGTTGCAGCGCGTGCTCTGCTCGTAAGATTAAGGTTTGTTTGCATCACTGCCTGCCATCGGGGGTGAGGCTTTGTGTAGGTGAAGGGAGATTGGTTAACTGAGAAATTTAGTGTGAGGGCGGCTTCCCGTGCAAGTATTGCATAAAGACGGGGAAACCATGTTTGCCACCAAAGCAAAGTACAGGCACAGTGCTGTTTGTGGAAGGGCATGCGTCCGGAGAGACCAAACTACAGACGGCATTGAGTCGCCCCAAACTTAATATAGTGTCAGGCATCCCAAACGGGGACCCTGCAGATCGCTTTATTGGCTACTTCCTCCTATTCATCCAGCAAAATCGGTTTACGGCAAGCTTTCAGAGCCTTGACACGGAGATTTTGCATCTGGTTCAAACCTCCCCGCTCCTATACCACTCCGCCATTGCAATTGGAGCCTTGGATGCCAGTCGCTGAGGCTCCAGCAGCGTGTCAAAGGGGCGCGAATCTCCACAGTATGTGGCTTTTAGTTCATACCGTACTTCTATTCGCGTCCTTCAGGCGAGCGTATCGGAAAAGGATGCCGCTCAGAGAGATGATGTGCTATGGGGCACCTTCTTCCTCGGTCTCTTTGAGGTTTGTCCTCAAAACCCGAACCTGAAATAATTATCTAACAGCCCTATAGCTTCTTACGGATCCATCTGGTGATGGATGGGTTAAGCACATACTCCACGGCACATCTATGATTCTCAGGTTGTCAAGCCCGGACAAGAACATGTCCTCTCTGAGGCGAACCTTCTATGGGATATTTCGCATGCTTGAAGCCAGCAGAGCCCTCCTATACGGAGAAGCTACTATACTGGCGGAAGACTCATGGGTGAATTTTCACAAGCAACTTGCACCCAACGATGGAACCTGGGACCCAATCGAAGAGATTCTGGCTCTCATGATCCGATGTTCCACCTTTAATCTCCGGTTCGTCTCAACCCCCGATTCCTTCACTTGGCCTTGGCTAAAGCATCCTTCAGGGGCTATCAAATTGTCTCGCAGATTCCCGAGTTACAACGGTACACTGATCCGGCTGTTTCTGCTCTGGGTGCTGAGGGTCTTGCGATCCAAGATGACTTGTATGCGTGGCACGCCCAAGCATTGTCGCTTCTGGGAGACACCACCAGCGACAGCTCTCCGCTTCTCCTCGCTCTCGCATATTATAATGCGCTCCTAATCTTCCTCTCCGGCAACTTCGACTATTTCCCATATTGGGCCCTTCCCGACGCGCCGATTCTCCCTAAATCCGAGATAGCGGCACATGTGGCGGCGATACTGCAGTTGACGGATGCGGCGCTGAACACGTCAAGGCTTGCAGGGGCACTGATGTTTTTCCCGCTTCGAGTGGCGGGGTCGCGCGCTGGGGGGAAGGAACAGAGGGGTGAGATTTTGGGCATGCTTTCGAGGGTGGCTCAAAGGGGCTTTGTGGTTGCGGGGAAGATTAGAGATGATCTGCAGGAGGTCTGGGTTGAGAGGGGGATGATTTCTGATGGGGAAGACTGCGCATTGCAGATATCTTAGCAATTAGATATTGGGTAATTGTAACAGTGAAGCCAGCATAAGTTAAGGCGGTCTTGGGGGCCATTGAAGTCACGACCCCACATTTGTTGGCAGGCTATGTTGGCCATAACCTGATTCTTGTCGCTGTCAGCGCCAGGCATTAGATGGGATTTGCAGATCACAAGAATTTGGGTTATTATAAGTCTAGATACCACGATGAAACATGAGTATCTTGGCTTTCTATTTTCATGGATATTGAGCGTGAGGCATGGGGGTTGGAAACCAATGCTCGCTTATGATCCTGTAGCCTTGAGCTTTGACTTCGCAGACCACCCCGAAGGTTGCTTGATCCAACATCGACAATTAACTTCAACATCCATTAGACTTACTTCATATTGCCTGTCGCACTACATCATGGCACCTAAACTTGAAATCCATGTAGATGGCAAGGGTTCTGTCTTCCGAACGGCTGAACGTGGCGTCGTTCACCTTAGCGTTTCGTCAACCAGCGTAGACCAGTCCAAGGCCTTTGGCGATGTCAAAGACAAGGTAGAAACGCTCACCCAGAAGTTTCGCAGTTTTGCTACCAAGACTGAGGATGGACGACCCCATCCATTGGCAGGCATCACTACCTTCACAGTCTCTCCATTGAACACGTCGTCGTACTTCCAACGAGACAGTAACTACCACGAACTCAAATACAAACCCAAGGAGTTCGTCGTAAGGTCGACTGCTGAAGTCGTCTTTCGCAACCTTGAACTGCTCAGTGAAGTTTCCCACGAACTTGCCAATATGGCTCATGTGTCCATTGTTAGCTCGGAATGGCGACTCACTGGGCCTACTCGCATCGAGATCGAGCGCGAGGCCCGTGTGAAGGCTATCGAGGATGCGGTGCAAAAGGCCAATGACTATGCTGGGGTTGTTGGAAGGCAGGTCGTCGCTGTTGAGATCAAAGATGGTCCATCCTCCAACTCTGCTTCTCGTCCGTACTATTTTGGGGGTGGTGGGCAGGCCCAAATGCAGCAACAGCAGATGCAACAAGCACAACAGATGGCCCAGCAGATTGCCAATCCTGCCAATCCTGCCAGTGTCGCTATGGAAGGGCCGGCACTCGAACCAAGAACTATCACTGTGTCTGCTCAGGTTAATGCAAAGTTTGTCTCCGTAGATAGTGATTAAAATAGCGTGTAAATGAAGCACAGGATCGTATCTCTACTAGCTATGCCTTCCTCTGCTATACCTTACTTTGCTATAGCACAGTTGAATTGATACGTGCCCACCACCGAACATGCCATTCTCACATATCGAGACCTGATACTGTGACTTCATGCCTTCATGCCCTCACACAACTACACAACATTAGCTATTAGGAGCCGCTCGCCTTCTTTCTTTATAGTTGTCCCTCACAGGACTTCGTTTTTCTACTTCTTACGACTTATCGACCTCATTCCTCTCTAACGTTGAAAGTTCTTGATTGCACATACACCTCTGAGCTTCAAATCCATCTTACTCATTGTCCATTTTGGGCAGTGGGCAAACCTCAACACCGCTACCTCAAGTGAGTTTATAACCTCTTCATCTTCAAGTATTTCCATGCTGACTCTCTATAGTTAGTTGCGCCCATTACGGCAGTTTGCATTAGATCGTCAAGCGTCAACAAACTTCAACCTCACTTTCGCTGGGTCATACACACCGCCGATCTCGAGTAAGTCTACAATCTCATTTTTACTTCGCATTTTGATACTAACTCTCTGTAGTTCAGTGCACTCATCGTGCCAGTTTGCTTCAGCTCGCTACATCATCAACAAAATCTCAATCGCACTGCCAATTGAAGAATTCAAGTAAGTCCATATCTGCTACGAATATATTTTCACCTTTGCTAACCATTTATAGCTTGGCATTCTTCGTTACCAGTTGGGCCATATATCGATATCCAGCCACTCCAAGACAATGCCCCCAACAAAGCCATCCAGGCAGATGCGGATAGAGTGCACAAGCGATGAATTCAGGGCTGAGACCAGTCGAAGAAGAGAGCCAATTGGATTATTATATGCACGGAGGCTTTATGATGGTGTCACTGTTCACATGGTGTGATTCCATCGAAGCTGATGGCTCAGGGAAATTCTACGATTCCGTTAAGACGCACCTAATTTCCGAATGGACCAAAAACCGCAACGCACTTGTCAGTGCAATCAAAGAAGCCCCCGGACAACGTCCCAACTTTACTCCCGTTTCAAGCATGTATTTGGCTGGAGGCCGAAATGATCGCGGTCATGCATACAGAGGATTGGAGCATCGCCCACAAGATCGTTGGCTTGACACAGAGAGCTATATCTATTCTGCTATCATCATGCAGATTTTGACGGCGTGGGATGAGTCTGTCCGTCAAGGCTCAACCAAATTCTTCGATCGTCAGTTTGCGGATGCAATTGCCACTTGGAATCAGAATCGCGGTGAGGATGTACACGCCGCTGCACCTGCTCCCATTGCAGGAGAGCATCGTGGCTTGAATGTCCATGTTGCTGCACCTGCTCCCGTTGCAGGAGAGTATCGCGGCTTGCATAGCCTGATCCCCGCACCTTTTCTCGCTATGAGAGAGTATTTGGCTAGAAACCCATTTGCCGAAGCCCAGTTTGGTCATGGCGGAGCCCCATTTGGTCATGACGAAGCCCGCTTTGCCTATGGTGGAGCCCCATTTGCTTACGGCGATGATGCACCTCGAGATGGTGCTTAAACACCGGTTGATTCGCTATATAATCCCCGCTCAACCAAAAACCATTGCGAGAGAAAATTATACTGAGATGGCATGGTACGGACGAATTCGGATCACGTTCATGCTGCCCAATATCTTTATTTCTGGCGGAATATGGCATTTGCTTAGCAGTGGATTTGGCTACACGCCTTGATCATTGAATACATACATTATCAGATTGCATTTGAAACTCTGTCATTTATTTGATTGTGATGTAATATAATATACTGCAAACATAAATAACAATTAGATACAGCATTACACAGCTGCATAGCGCATCCCCTCAATCTCAAACCCAACAATACATCCCACGACAAAAGCTGAAAGCAAATATCGGCCCATGATAACCAATGCGTCCTCAAGTCTCAAAATATATAGAACTCATCATCACAGTCCCCAGTGAAAACTATGCTATAACTGCGATGTTCATTATCCATTGAATCACTACGCACCAAATATCCTAGGACTTAGTTCGTGCTTCATAAGGCCGCGGAATCACTTGACACAAACTAAAAGCATATAGAGAACGATTCTGAAATACAATTCTAAAAGCAATCTAAATAGGTAAGATAAATAAATCAAAAAGCAAACAATCTCTAATCTCCACAGCTACATACAGATCTCATGGATAGGTATATCCGAATCTACACAACGGCCCTCTTATTAATTTTGCACGCCTTCAGGCACTTCTCCACGCCTTTGGTGATGCTCGACGAGATCTTCCCCTGAAAGGCATCCACATCATGCCCATCAACCAAGGTCCCAAACGGCGCCAGGAACGTACCCTCAGCCAGGGCCAACACCTCCTGATCAACGACCGCCGCTCCGGGATCCTCGCCCCCAAAGCCCGCCACAAATGTCGCATTCTCGCAACCCATGTTGAACTGCGAGTGCACCGCGCCCTGGTAGAACACCGTCATCTGATTCGCGCTGACCTCCGTCTCGATCAAGCGGCGCCCGGTCGTCGCGTTGCCCACTCGCACGCCGTTCTCGACAACCATCTCCGTGTGCACCTTGCCCGCCGTGATGGCGAACAGCTCCGTGGCGCGCGGGTGCATGTGCGGGAGGCTGAAGCCGCAGGGGCCGAAGACGCCGGCAGCCATGGCGGCGCCGGAGCCGACGAGGGCGGGGAAGGACTTGCGGGTTGCGATGGGGGTGTTGGGGTTTGCGCTGAAGTCGAAGTGGAAGTCCGAGTCTGCCGAGAGTAAGTCGATGCGGTCGGCTTGGCTATCAGCGATGGTGAGCTGGGCGGTGAGGTCGCCGGTGAGGGGGACGATAGGGGTTGCGGCCGCGGTGGCTGCGATGATGGCAGCGGCGATGAGGGGGGTGAAATGCATTGTGGTGGTTGGTAAGGTTTTGATTTTGGAGCTGTGAAAGTGTATGAGGCAAGATGAAATGGATTTATTGTGTGTATGAAAGTAAGGAGATCTGGAATGATGAAGCTGATGATGAGAATGCTGATGATAGAACAAAAAAAAAGATACACTTCGCTGGGAAACAAGATTATATACTCGTCCATTCCATCTAGGCTTCCTCATTTCTCACCTTAACTCACCCCATCTCTAGCCTCATCGCATCTCGAATCTTCATACTATCTTCGACCTTGGTCCACCTTATTTTCAATCGCTTCTTCTCGGCCACTCCGCCTCAATAACTCCCCACCACGGCCGCCGTGCCCATGGCGCAGCGTACGCCCATCTCACATCCAAAATGCCTCTATTCCAAATTCTCACCATTATAAATTATTCTCATTCCAAATCATTTCCATTGCCAAGACCATCAGCTTTATGGACGACTACGCGTGCATTGGGGGCGCAGCGCATCGGCGTGAAGGGCAGTCGCGGTACGTACCACATAATCCCCTAATATGCCCATTTCAGGGCGCGGCGAGAGAAATCTGGGTCCGGCGCTAGGGTCTGGCTGACACCGACGCTATAGCGCGGGGTTAACCGTATTTCCGACGACGGGCGCCGAAGTGGCAACCACCGACACATAATCGTACATCCGACTGAGAGCAAACCGAGCAGCCGAGCAGTTTTTGATATGCCGCTATATGGTAAGAATAATCATATGCAGTGTGCGACTATAGACTCAAGAGAATTGGGCATCCCGTCCGGTACTTCATGACAGGGAATGAGTCATTTTAGCTCATCGCTGTTCGACCTATGAGATCATAACAATCTGAACCTTAACCCCACCTCACGACCTCCTGCATATCAGCTACCAGCTGCCGGGTTTAGGTTCACTTAAAGTTTATATGTTCAGTATAAAATGGAAGTTGAGCTTTCGAAACAGATAATCTTACTCCCCTCAATTATTTATCTCATTTAACACGTCGTTCACAATGCTCATTCTGATTGCTGGCATCACGGGTAACGTTGGGAACCAGGCTGCACGTGCCGGTCTCGTGCGAGGGCACCAAATCCGCGGGCTAGGCCGCTCCCCATCAAAGATCGATGAAGCCATTTACTACGGCCTCGAATCGTTTGTGCGGTCGGAGAATTACTACGACATCTCCGCGCTGGAGCAAGCGGTCGAAGGTGTCGATGCTGTGATCTGTGCGTATGGCGGACTCGCAGAGTTAGCGCTTGAAGGGCAGCTCTTGCTCCTGCGCGCTGCGGAGCGAGCTGGCGTCAAGGTTGGTGACCGGGCTCTTTTATACACACAATGAATTGGCTAATAATTTGATTCGCGACTTCAGCGTTTCCTAGCTGCATCCTGGAACTATGACTGGCGCCGCATTTCATTGCACGACCAGGAAGTCTACGACCCCTATATAGCCTTTCACGCCCAAGCCAGTCTATCCAGCAGTATCAAGACTCTACACATTCTGACTGGCATGCTGGCCGAGGTCTTTTTTGGGTCTCACAAGGAGCGAGGCTTCACTCCTGCTGACGATGGCGTTTGGGATCCGGAACCCAAGGGCGCTGATAGCACTGGCCCAAATCACAGGGCAAGAGCAATGGATGTCTATGGAACTGGTAACGAGCTTTGGTATTTTACTACAGAGGCCGATGCTGGCGCGTTCAGTATCGAGGTCGTGACGGGTTCGGATGCAGAGAAAGGGGGGTTTTTTAACTTGGTCTCATGGGTGAATTCCCTGCGGGAGGTTGCGGAGATTTACCAGAAGGTTCACCCAGAAGCGAAAGTTGATATCACAGAGAAGGGGTCGGTGGAAGAGCTGGAGAAGAAGGCTGTTGCAGGTAGGCAAAAATGGGGCAGGAGCAAGTTCTGGAAGTACCATCGCTTGTTCTTCCAGCTATTCACGATTAAGGGAACCTGGAACTTGGGGAAGCTGGACAACGATAGTTATCCTGGCGTAAAAGCGACGAGTTTAGAGCAATTTTTGAAAGAGAATCCTGATATCTAAGTTGGTAGGTGAATAATTATAACCCTCGATCCAATCAATTAGGCTTACATATAATCATGATTATAAGTAAGACGTGCTATTTTAGTAACTATTGCACAACGTACATCTCTGCGAATAGATAGTCTGCCGCTCCTTTGTGCTAGAGCGAGCGCTGCAGATCTACAGCCTGAAGCCGGTCCGGCGCAGCTTCTGAAACACACCATTGTGATCATACTTCTTCGACACAGTGTGTAGCAGCTTAATGTTATCTTTTCCGTAGTGGCTGTAAGGCTTCTCATCTTTCCACGCGTAGTTGAGGTAGATCCAATCAATCCAATGCCCAGCCTTCTTCTCCGCCTTATTAATGGCGTCGATGAACTCGCGTGCGATTGGTAGGATCACCTTCTGGTTCTCCTCAGTGTCGACGGTCAGAGAAACAAGCCACATGAGGACTGGGCCGTCTTTGACGACGCGCTCAAGGCCAAGGATGTTGCCTCCACGCTTCACACTGTTATCTACCATGGTGTTGGTAACGGGCTGCAGCTCGACGAGGGTGCTAAAGTTAGAGCTAGGGGCGGCGGCCTGCATCATGGTGGCGTATTTGTGATGCAGGTCATCGATGATGGTAAGGGCCTCGAGGGTGTTGGTGGCCATACCAGTGAACCAGTTGGCGCTGTAAGGTGTTAGTCAATGACTATATGAAAGACTTCATAGAAGCCGGTGAATGTTGGGCTTACTAGAGACCAAGAGGCGTGGGACCGGTAAACTGGGGGATAATATCAGATATGGGTCCCGAGGTCACGGTGCTAGAGATGTTAGGCAGCGCAAGGAAACCATCGAAAGCAGGGGCGTTAGCGATGCCCTTATTGTTAGTCAAGATAGATCGAATAGAGAATCCAGTAAAGTCATAGTACAGGGCAATGATGGCCTGATCGGGAGAGTTCTCTTCGGTATTCTCCACAAAGTCGAGGTACGCGGCGAAGACGTTGTCTCTCTCGCCCAGCTCGTAGCTAGTGAAGCCACCCCAAAGCTGGGTGCCTTTGACAGTCTCTGAGATTAAATTGTCAGTCGATTGCATAACTCCATCATTCTAAAATATATGCAATTGCTTACCCTGGTCAATTCGGGTGACGAAACCCAGGTTTCCGGAGCCGCCCTTCTGGGCTTTCCAGAGGTCTGCATTATCGTTAGAGTTGGCGTTGACAACGCTCCCATCTCCAAGAACAATCTCCCAGTTCACGACCACGTCGCAAGAAAAGCCGTGAGAGTTGCTGTGGAAGGTATACTAGGATGTTGTCAGCCATTGCCCGCAGGTCTACCCACTCTGCAGAGAATACATACTCCGCCTCCAGTGGTAAATCCACCAACACCGACAACAGATGTCCGCGCGCCGACAACAGCGACATCGTATGGGTTGAGGAACTCATACACAGAACCCCATCTTGCACCTGGCTGAATCGAGACAATTCCTGTGTCCGGGTTGTAGCTTGTCGAGTTCATGTGACCGAAGTCAACCGTGACACCCTCAGCGATGCCGCTGGAGCCTTTGAATGCCGAGTGACCACCGGCCTTGATACCAAAAGGACATTGGTTCTTGCTAAGGATCTTGACAGTGGCTTGCACATCCTTAGTGCTTTCGGGCATGACCATACACCAGGCATGTAGCGCCGCATTGGCAGAGTAGTAGGTATTCAATTGCGCATCGTACCCTGCACTCCCCGGTGACAGAACCTTGCCGCGAAGCTGCTTATCCGCTCCAAGAGCTTCGCACTAGACACAGGTCAGCGTTTCTGTCACATCAATTATGGGTGCGAAGAGATATAAGAATATAATAGAGGCGAGAGGCGTACACAGACGCGGTGAGGATCCTGGCACGCAATCGCTGTGGCTGCGAGAGTCGCAAGCGATGCTGCAAATGAGAACTTCATGGTGATGACGGGAATTAAATACAAAAGATACAGTGACGGTGACAGGGGCAGTGACAGCAACAGTGGCAATGATACTGAACGCTTGAAATACAAGAGAACAAACTCACTCTTCCACACCCAGGACAGGAGGCGATCGTCTAAGTATTGTCTCCCCGCGGGAACGAACGGATATCCCACAATGTGGGATATCCGTACTCCACAATGTGGAGTAGTGGATACACAGAACCCCGCAAGCAACCATACGGGTCTGAAGTATCCTATGTTGGACAAATAAATGGCTGTATGCGCGCACGGGTGTGGATTCCCATTCTTAGTGTTGGCGGTATAGCCCGGACTTTGTTGGGGTACTCAAGGTATCATTGCTTAACTCTCGGCATATAGGAAAATCAACACTCCAATTGGTTGATTCACAGTTGTAACCTGGTGAGACTCTCAGATCCCTGCCGGATTTGGCGCCAAATACCCCGCGCGATTCTGTACACCACGACCAGAAATGAGAGTTGCCCGCTCTGTTAGGGATAAATCCGGTCGCCTTGATTGACTACGACTTGGCTACCAATCTACAACCGATTTTCTGACTCGTCGTCGGCAGCTTTTAGCCTGAGGCACCTAAGGTTATCATCAACCTTCAACAGCGGGGAACTACGTCATATCAATGAAACGGATGGCAGGTCGCGGATCTACAACATCACAGGGATTAAAACGAGAGGACTGAGACAAACTTTAACGTGCGTAGTAATCCATTCTAGAGGGAGGAGCTACCTAGGTATGTATGTACCATATATAATCTGATCGCGGCGCTCTCCACACGATCTCCAACTTGCTTACACCCTCTAGTTTTTCTTCGGGTGACGCGAAGCACTGTGTAGCCGGCCCCGCCGATGAGATGTCGGGATTTCCAGTCGTCGACGGCGTAACCGTCTTCGAGCTTCCGCCACCAGGCATTATCCCAGATTTCAACAATCCGCGCCGGCAGCATTTATGGTTGGCACACTACTTAGTGTTCGCCATAGGAGGATTTTTGGCCTTTCTCGCTATATGCCAGCGGCTCTACACGAAGCTATTTTTGACCAAGCACAGGTCTTTGCAGATAGATGACTGTTAGTACTCAAGGGAGCCGCAATAACTCGTTACTGACACCAACAGATTTAATGCTCATTGGATGGGTATGATATGGCGATATAGCGAATCCTTCCATGATATAGGCGCCTAACAACAATCTATAGGGCATGTCAATAGCAACACAGGCAATACTTGTCCGTAAGGATATTTGATTTCATTGTGTCAAGGTGTCATTGCTAACGACAACCTCGCAGGATCAATTGCTAGGTTCGGCCTGTGTGTCCATGTGTGGGAAATGCCACTCACAAGATTCGAGAGGTACTCAGTCGTACGTTTTTGCAATACCCTACTGCCCCGCAAATTACACGGGTTGGACTGATGACTTTCCAAAGGACATATACATTGCAGCCCCTGTCTACCAGATGTGCAATGGCTTCACGAAACTCTCACTGCTCACGGTCTACCTCCGATTGTCGCCGCAGAAATGGTTTCGCATCGGCGCCTGGTTCAGTATCGTCGTTGTTGCTCTCTACACATCTATCATAACACTCATCATGTTTTTCCACTGCAGCCCCATCAACCGAGCTTATGACTTCAAGATCATGAGTGGACACTGCTTAGACGCTGGTGCCTTGTATATAGCTACGGCTGGGGCTAACATAACTACCGATCTTATGCTCTTCCTGCTGCCCACTCCTATGGTACTTAAACTTAAGATGGGCAAAGCACAGAAGATTGCGTGCATCCTCATATTTGCCATTGGCTCGTTGTGAGTTACCCTACCTTCTAACCCTAATATCAAGGCATCGTGTATTGAACAATTGTGTAGGACTATTGCAACCTCCTGTATCCGACTGGTATATTTGCCACGAACCCTCAACAGCACCGACCTTTCTTGGGATGCAGCGCCGGCAAACGTATGGACGTAAGTAGAAACCAAAATCTCAACGCCTGTAAATTGCATGGTAGTCCTAACGCGATCATAGCTTTGTCGAAGGCAATCTGTTCGTCATTTGCGGTTCGATACCCACAATGCGTCGTTTCTTCGCATATGCATTCCTCCGCATATTCCATACCTCCCTCTCAACATCCAACGATCGATCGTGGTCTCAGCAACTCAGACAGGACTCTCAGCAACGCATCCAGGACTCTCAGCAACGCACCCAGGACTCTCAGCAACGCACCCAGGACTCTCAGCAACGCAGCCAGGAGTCTCAGCTATACACCCAAGACTCTCAGCCATCCACCCAAGACTCTCAGCCATCCACCCAGGACTCTCAGCTATCCACC
>KV458846.1:138744-160671 GCA_001662605.1 Pseudogymnoascus sp. 05NY08
AGAACTCTCAGCTATCCACCCAGGAGTCTCAGCAACACACCCAAGACTATCAGCTATCCACCCAGAACTCTTAGCTATCCACCCAGGACTCTCAGCAACACCCCCAGGACTCCCACAGCTAGTCACGGAAACGGAGTTAGTATGAGAAGTTTCTAGAAGTCATCGACCTGGATCCCTTCTCAGGTAGCGCAGGACAGCGCACACTACCCCAATCCTCCACTGTGGTGGTAACATCAGATGGGGATGTGAATAACCATAGCGAGAAGGCTATCCTTCAGACAACGTCGTACACGGTTCATTCAGAGCAATACTCAACTGTCAATTCTTTGGATGTCGAGCACAGCAATTAAGGGCTTGATATTGTATTTTACCTGTTTATGGTTATACTGAGCAAATTGCGTGTGCGCATACATGTGATCCAACCTATATTGGTGGATTGATGATGGCTTCCTCCAAACATCCTTATCAGAGAACCACGCAGCTCCATTCCTTAGGAGGGGCAAGGCAATGGCTCTACTGGGTTCCAAAGACGAGTTAAGGCTCATCCTAAGTAGTCGCAGTACTACATCCAGGGCCGAATGCAATACTGAAAAACAGTTTCGACGACAAAAGGAACAACATCAAGAGGGACCATATAATACAAGCCCAATCATCCGCCAACATAGGCCACTAGAAGAGCGCGCCGCGAAACCTCCTATCGACAGACAGTCGAACAAACTGGTAGGGTCAGAAGGAAATTGAAGATCTGCAAATGGATTATTGATATTATTAACGTAGCTATAATTAAGTCGAGTTGGGTAACGATTTCTTATGGCTGCTCCGATTTGAGAAAATCAAGTTGGCGAAGGTAATGTCATGTGATAAAATATACGTGATGGCGAGTTCACTTACAAAAAAAAAGGGAGCAATGCTAGCGAGAAATAAATAACAATAAACTAGCCTAGGGCAATGTGGAGTGGGATGATAATTAGCGGGAGTTGGGTATGAGTCTTTCAGCAGGCTAACAATAAACTAAATTATCATTATTTACTCATCTCGTTTGCCCATCTCGACAACAATACTGGATTCTACCATACCGACTGTCAAAGTATTCACAGCACCTAAGCCATTCTCAATCAAATAGTTACATTTGCCATCTAATCATAATGGTCGTTGTCGTAAGGAAGAGTCGCCTTGATGGCAAGAGTTCGTTGTCGGAGTACTATGACAGCGATAGTACGTTATACCATATACGATATACGAAAGGTTTCCTAACTAACCTATGATCTGTAGCTGGCGTGTCGACTATAGAGCTATTCAATGCCTCAAAAGATGGATATAGAATCGCACCGTCTGGGGAAATCCCGTTACCATGGCCCGTACAGTCATGGCATGGCGTCAAAGACAGCAAAGCAGATGGAAGATATTTTCCAAACGACAATAAAAGAGATATTGGACAAATATAACATTAGGCGGTCGTCGATACGGGTACTGAAGATGTGGAGACGCGGGATGGAAAGCACATCGAAGGATACTATGGTTGTTTCTACGGATGACACGGACACCACCACGTGGCCGTTAGCCGCAGATGACATCTACAACGCCATCCTTCCATGGGCTACCGAGGCCAGTCTACAGTTTCGAGTGGAGATACGCAACCAGAACCTAATGTACACGAATGTGTCGACAGCGCTTCTTCATGATAACAACGTCGAGGAGTTCATATCACGGATCGAACCTTTGATTTTAGCCAAGGTCATAAGCCTAATCCCAGAAGCATGGAGATCCGTTACCGCTCATGGGCGCCAGCCATTGAATGCTCCATATAGAGACAAGGGCTCTAACGTACCAACTGTGATTGTCTTGGTACACATAGGCGCAAAAAGTGTGTGGGAACTAGTTGAAGATCAGCTCCGCCGCGTTGTCCAAGATGTCACTCCGTCTAATATGAACATCTCGCTCGAGATACTCCCTGGCAATTTTGTAGGCTGAGTATCTGGATTATAAGCGTCAATGGTATAATATAAACAGTAAACATAAACTTGCCTATTGGATTCGTCGGTGTCCTGGTGACGGTGCCACAGAGTAAGGAACTCAGTGTCGGGAATGTCTTGATTTTCCGTTTTGAAGTTGTATCAAAATTATTATAATAATAATTATGTGTGAGGTCTCGCCAACGATCAACATTATATTATATTGTCAACAACTAAGAAGTAACATTACTAGAGACCCCCGCTTCGATCTCAGTTTTGCTGGTTCATTGCCAAAGATTTAGAAGCTACGAAATCGCCTGATGTCGGCACTAATGCATCAGATCCTCACCAGATCCTCCTGAGTCACAATTCCTTTACTATTTTTTCATATATTCTATTCTTATATGTGACACATATGTCTTCAAATTCGCACGGGCTGGTATTATTTAGAGTTTGCGTAAACAATTAGACCATTTTGGCTCTTAGCTCCCACTACTCCTCAATCTCCTTCTCAGCACGCTCATCCAGATCAGTACCATCTAAAACCGTCGTCTGTGTCACTGTCCAAACAGTCGGCAAGACAATCACCAACGCACCCATCGACAGCCCCCAATTCATAGCCAACTGCGTCATGGGAGATACATGCAGTGCATTGATCCTCCAAGCCATGGCTCCACCCGTCGCCTGGAAAGTCTTGTACGCTCCAACTAGCACGGCTGCTCGTGCTGTAGAATTCGATTCCGTTCCAATCAGCCAGTAGGCAAATCCCTGCCACAGGGCATCGTAAGCCCCATAAAAAATGTAGAGAATCATTGGACCGGTGGCAATGGAACCTTGCATATAGTCGATATCTTGCTTAAACCCAGCGGCCATTCGGCGGTCTTGCCATTTTTGAAATGCGAATCCCCCACCCCAAATTGCCATCCCAGTAACGAACAAGACAGCCCAGCCGAGTTTGGCTCTTGCAGGCCGTGCGAGGAATGGTAGATCGAGAAGTACGCCAATGAGAAGTCCTCCTGCCATTTGCGCTATCCAGTACAAAGCACCGTTTAAGGATCGACTGCGAATGTTGAAAGTCATGCCGTTTATATCATTCTGTTGATAGGAGTAGAAGACATTGGCGCAAAAGAACAGGGGAAGCATGCACACGACACGCCATGTACACACTGTCTGGACGGATTGCTTTAGTGTCTCCTTGAGAGAGTGCTTTTCAGTCTCTACTGCTGCGTGAAGCTGAGCTAGCTTGATTCGAGACGGAGAGCATATAAAAATCCCAAGAACCCAACCCACAAGCATAAGAACCATGAGCGCAATATAAGTCGAGTCCGATACCGTGCCACTTTTAGAGTGGAAGTTCAGACCAAAGGAGGCCAGTGAGCCGACACCACCTCCGAGGTTAAAGACGATCCAAAAGACTGCAATCGCACGGCCCTTTTGTGACTCCTCAACATAGGTTGTCATGATGGCTCCTTGGACAACCCATAGCATAGACGCACCAACACCCAAAATTGCACCTGAGGCAATTACAAAGGCGCCGTTACCCTCATCTATTATTTGTAAGTATTTCGATGATATGGGAAGGCTAACAAAACCTACGATTGAAATGTAGTAGACTGCCGCTGTATAACGCATATGTCCACCCACCGAGAAGAAAGCAGATTCGAGGGCCAACCCAAGAGAATAGTGGTCCAACTATAAATAAGGCAGTTGCAGCAGTCGCCGATAACAGGGCAACAGTAGCATTAGCTGCAACAGTCGGATCGACCTGGCCTGAGCCTCCCAAGCCGCCAAGGGCATTGTACATCTGACGTGTGATTAGCTCGTAGTTTCGATTCCAAAAAATAATGTACGGGCCTTCCTTACCCCTGGGCAGCAAAAGCATATCGCACTAATGAGTATTATTTGAGTCCATGGGTTGGCATAGAAGTCTTTCAGGCGACTCTGTCGCGGAGTCCCACCTTCGATATCCATGATCTCGTTATGACTTTAGTCGGCTTGATTAAGCAATGCCTCTTCAGAAGAAGGGTTGTGTTTAAATAGAATGCGGCGTCGTGGTAGAGATTGGCATTGCTTAGTTCCATTATGATAAGTTAGCTTAATGTGCGGGGAATGCGGGGAATGCAACGTTGTCCTGCTTGCCAAGGCGGGTCGGAAAGATAAGGCGAGTAATCTTACAAACAAGGCTCGGCTCCATGTCGCGTGCACAGTAGTTTTTAATTTTTACGGCCGTAGTTCTTATTCCGATCCTGTTAATTCTGACTAGAAGCCTAAGTAACGTAGCATATTGTGAAGAATCAAATTTTCCACGTGATATCCCAACGGAAACTCAGATGCACCAGGAAAGAGACACAGTGCTCGTCGCTATATCACTGCCAAATATGTCACCATTAATCCGTCTAGAGGGTCTACAAACAGAGGGGAGAAATCAGGAAAGCAATCATATTGACCAAGTCAGTACGTTAAGACTGTGTCAGATCATCAACAGCGAAGACGCTAGTGTTGCGGCGGCCGTTCAAAAATGCTTGCCAATTATAGCTCAAGCCATTGATGCTGTAGAGCCAAAGGCTCGTAGGGGAGGAAGAATTGTATACGTTGGCGCCGGAACAAGTGGAAGGTATGCTCATCCAACCAAGTGAGTGGATTTCAACTAAAACTCAAAAGGCTGGGCGTTTTAGACGCCTCGGAAATACCACCAACGTTTTCGGCATCGAGTGACCAGTTTGTGGCTCTAATCGCAGGGGGAGATGTTGCTTTGCGTCACGCGCAAGAAGGTGCTGAAGATGACGTTGAAGCGGCCATAGAAGATCTGAAGGCTTTGGATTTGAATCCGGATCTCGACTCACTGATTGGCATTGCAGCATCTGGTCGAACTCCATACGTACTAAGCTGCTTGGCTTTTGCGAAGTCTTTGGGGTGCACCACTATTGGGATTGCATGTTGTGATCCATCGGCCATGAGTAGTAGTGGAAATGTGGACCACATGATTAGTGTTGTTACTGGCCCAGAGGTGGTGACTGGCAGTACACGAATGAAGGCAGGAACTGCGACTAAACTGGTTTTAAATATGCTGAGCACTGGTGTGATGATAAGGGTAGGAAAGACGTATGGAAATATGGTAAAAGAACTCGCCCTCAAACCGTAACCAGTATGTGCTAATTATAATCTAGATGATTGATCTCAAAGCCACAAACAATAAGCTACAACAGAGGTCGAGAAACATCATACGTACCATTTGCGGACCCTCAGCTTCAGTATCAGATGATGAGCTGGACAGGATATTGGCATTGTGCAACGGCAGCGTGAAACTTGCGGTAGCCACTATTCTACTTCAAGTGTCTAGCGATGAAGCAGCAAAACGATTAGAGACTGCCAAGGGTGTCCTGGCTGATGTCTTGTACGTTGGACCAATGGTAGAAGATAGTCACTTTGTTCTATGTGTCGATGGAGGCGGTAGCAAATGCGCCGCAGTCCTCTTGGGCCGGAATGGGGAAGAAGGCAGAGGCGAAGCTGGCGAATGCAATGTGTGAGTATAAACCATTACAACGAGATCAAAGCTAAT
Organism: Pseudogymnoascus sp. 05NY08; assembly: GCA_001662605.1. Classification (NCBI taxonomy): domain Eukaryota; kingdom Fungi; phylum Ascomycota; class Leotiomycetes; order Thelebolales; family Thelebolaceae; genus Pseudogymnoascus; species Pseudogymnoascus sp. 05NY08. Next base: position 144,256 of record KV458846.1, read on the forward strand.
GATTAAGTAGATCTAGTAGTGGAATTGAGAGTGTAATTGCGTCTATTTCGCTCGCAATTCAACGAGCGGGAGACTCTTGCGAGGTTACAAAGGGGAAGCAACTCGGATCCATTCCCTTCAAAGCTATATGGTGTGGAATAGCAGGATATGATCGACCAGCAATTTTTGATCTTGTCAACTCAGAATTGGCGGATTTGTTCAACAGGCCTGTTGGTAATGGCCTCAGAATATCAAATGATATAGAACTACTTGTGGCACCGCTAACAGAAAAGCGCCATCTTGACTCCGTGACAATTCTTGTCGCTGGAACTGGTTCAGCTGCAGTGAGCTACAAAAGAGTTGAGAATCAATTTATCCCCAGTGGAAGGCGTGGGGGGTGGGGTAGCGTACTCGGAGATGACGGATCTGGCTACAGTATCGGCCGTGAGGGGTTGAGGGTTGCTCTAGAAGCTGCCGACGAGGCCAACATGAGACGAGAAAACGGCAAAACCATAGATCACATCGATCCGCTGGTGGCAAAGATCTTTGAGCACTTTGGCCTAGATGGGAAGCCTGGCTGCCACGTCGACTTGCTAAGTCGAATCTTGATAAGTGACAGTGGACAACAAGACTCGACGCTGAAGAAAAGGGTCGCCGATATCTCCAGGATTGTTTTCGACGCGGCTTCTCATAGCGACACGGCAAAAGCTATTATAGAGAATAGTAGCAAATCTCTGGTGCGGATTTTGACGTTGATAACAGAGTCTAAGGAGGCAGACGCCTCGACTTCGGCTCTGATTCTTGCTGGAGGGTTGATGCAGAACGAAATATACCAGCATATGGTCTTAGATGGGTTGCCATCGTCTAGTCAGCATTTTGGCTTCATTCAGGCAGTAAAGAACCCTGCTTTAAATGCAGCACGGTACATGCTTCAACAGTAGTAATACGCTGTTCGCAAGACTATTGTGCACATGCGCCAAGTTTGGGCCTCAGCCGCAGAGAATTTAGTAATGACTAAAATTTTAGGGGATAGAATAGACTTAGAAGTAGCTATAATCGATATGTGTTAGAAATTTATACGTTAGTAATTAGGAAAGTCAAGAAACCTATTAACACTATTCCGCAAATAACCTACAACGGTTGAGTTGTCGATCCACCCTGAAGAAAATAATATCACATCATCATACCCTCCTCCCCAAGCTGCATTGTTTAGACAACCTGGTTCCCAATACCAAACACCTCTGTCTAACCCATTAGGAACCTCTCTAACAACCTTCTCGGCGCCCTTAACCCTTCTCTGGTTTGGCCACTGCGCACTAACCCTGCGCTTTTATCCCCACACACATAATGGCTGTGTTTTAGGGCGTTTTACTTGGTTGCCGTTTCGGTAGATTTTTGACCGAACACACTTCACACTGTCGGTAGTATATATGCCGCAATACTAGAAATAGATGCATAGACCTCCGCCATGCTACCCTGTTTGAAGGCACTTTCTAGCTCAACACTACCTAAATAAAGTTACTCACTGGTAGTCTTCGCTCCGAAACGTAGACAGCGGGGAGCAGGGAGTGTGGGGTGGGAAATGTATAGAGGTTTAAGAGCAAGGGTAAACTTCCATGGATCCAACGATTTCCATGATATGTGGCCGTTTCGGGGCTCATTCGAGAGTGTAAGTAAGACCTTACAGCCAACCTTGCTTTAGCGAGCAAGAACAGTTACTAAGTTACTTTCATACGTGGAAGAGTGCTTATCTAACAAATAGTAGGGACGGAGAAACAACATAGCTGATCGAATACAACGTATTTGGATTGCCGGGGTTGCGGGGATTATTGTACTGTACCTTGGCCTAGTACAGGTGGGGTTCCTCGTTTGCTTATGTAGATATAATTTGGGGTCGACTTGCGGGGAAGCTGTCGCCAGTTACTGATTGACCATACCATCGATAATAGTGATTGGCCTAAGACCGATGGACAAGACCAACTCCGGAGACCTAAGCTCGCGCTTCTATACCCTGTCCGCCTCGCTCGATATATCATATACCGAGCTACTTTCTCCGCGATATACATCCGTTAATCTACATTCTACATTGAGTCATGATCATCGTTATCCACGAGCAATTTACCCGCATATCCCCTAATTGAGAGCAGGCCTGTTCGTCGAGCAGCCCTCTTTTAAGAATTCATTATGATAATTTGGAGAAAACGTATTTGATGTGCCTCTATCATTTAACCCCCGAATGCATATGCAAACACAATTATCCTAAGCTCGTAGTTACTCTGCCGAAGTTACCCCCTTCCAGCACACTTGCCCAAAAGTTTTAACCCGTCTGCCATTTAGCATATATAGTTCATTGGCCACCACACTAGATCTATAATACTATGATTTGACCGACCAAATAATTAAAGCGGGATTTTAAACTTACCTGGGAAAGAGATGCTTTTACAACATCGAATCTTGCGCTATGCGCTTTTGGCAGCCCTTGCGGCACCTAATCTATCGCACGCCTCCTCTGGACTTGTGAGCGTCGATGCCAGCTCCCGCACACTCACCCCTCAGACTGGGCAACTCCAGATGGGCAGCGCTGCAGCAAATGTCGCGCCTAATGGCGACACGTTTGCTGTGAACAACCAATCACTTGTATCCAACGGCAAGCCCTGGGTTCCCGTGGCCGGCGAGTTCCACTACTCTCGTTATCCCGCCGAACAGTGGCTGCCTGAGTTGCTGAAGATGAAGGCCGCTGGCGTCGATGTGATCTCGACCTATGTAATCTGGATCCATCACGAAGAAGTCGAGAACCAGTTCGACTTCTCTGGCAATCGTAATATCACAAGGTTCATAGAGACTGCTACAGAAGCTGGCTTTCAAGTCATTGCTCGCCTCGGTCCATGGGTTCAAGCCGAAGTTCGCAATGGCGGCCTCCCAGATTGGGTCGTTGCTAAAAGTACTTAAGTTCGCAGCAACGATCCTGTGTACCTTTCATTCGTAAAGTTGTTTTGGACTGAAATTGCGGATCGCATCAACGGCGCCATCTTCAAGCATGGAGGCTCAATCTTTGGGGTGCAACTCGAAAACGAGTACAAACAAAACGGTTCAGGCCAGGGTGCAGCTCATATTGCCACACTAAAGGCTCTAGCTATCTCTCTCGGCTTAGATGTGCCTCTGTATACCTGCACCGGCTGGGAGAATACGTTCTACCCCCCTAACGAAGTCGTCCCTGTATTCGGCGGCTACCAAGACGCCCCATGGGATGTTATCGTGGAGGATGAACCGCCAAATGAAACTTTTTCATTCCGATACGTCTGTGAGTATGCTTTCTATAGCCCATTGCCCTTTCATGCGGGTGATTTGAGTAGCATCAAAGTGGATAAATCTCACTCATCGATATAACTCGCTACTACCTAAATTTGTTTATTTCCCAAATTACAATTTAGGTGCTAACAGTGCTACAGCCCGGGCATCTGGTTCTGACTCAGACAACGGCCTTGGTGTAAAATATGCAGCCTACCCTTTTCTTACAGCCGAATATGGCAGTGGTGCCGCATCTATGTATCGCCGCCGCGTTGTTATGAGCTTGCCTGATGATATTACCGCCATCGTCCCCGTACAACTCGGCTCGGGCGTCAATCTTTTCGGATGGTACATGTTTCACGGAGGCGAGAATCCGAGTGGAAAGACGGCAAACCTCCAGGAGTCGACTGTCGACCCAACTAAGAGCTACAACGACCTTCCGGTCTTGAACTATGACTACCAATCACCTTTGGGGCAGTATGGTAACCAGCGCTCGACACTGAATCGCATGAAGCTATTTCACTACTGGTTAAACAAACATGGCAGCCAGCTCGCCGGGATGAGCATGCGCAAGCCCGAGATCGTCCAAAATGGGACCAACGACCTCTCTAGCCTACGCTGGTCTGTCCGTTCGAATGGCGACAGTGGCTACCTTTTCGTTAACAACTATGTCCGACAACACGAGATGTCAGCACAGACCGACATTCAGTTCTCTGCGAAGTTTTTCTCCGGCACTGTTACTGTTCCTCACGCGCCAGTTACTATCCCAAGTGGCGCCTATTTCATCTGGCCGCTCAACCTTTCCCTTGGCGGGGCCAACCTCATTTACGCAACTGCACAGCTTATAACCTCGCTGGATGCTTTCGGCCGCACCATCTATGTCTTTGTTGCTACCAATGGCGTGCCCGTGGAATTTTCCTTCGACCGCAAATCCGTGTCGAAGGTTAGTTCCGTCTCTGGTAGAGTCACCACCGATGGTGCTGGTCGAACCTTAGTGAGCTCGATCAAGCCTGGTATTGACATCGCCCTGCACGCGACTGATAAGCACGGCAAGGATATCAGTATCGTTGTGCTGGATCAGGCCACGGCTGACAGCCTCTGGCATGTCACAATAAGCTGCAAAGAAACCCTCATCCTCACTGAGCAGGCGCTGGGGCCAACGTCGCGCGGATTTGAACTCACCTCCTATGGCTCCCCTAAATTCAACTTTGCCACGTTCCCAGCCATCAATAGTCATTCCGCCCACGGATCGGTTTCCAAGATTGGCGTCAAGGGCCTCTTCACTCACTTCACGGGTCGCAAGTCGTCCAAAAGTCTTTCCGTTACGACGACGCCACTTCGGGCCCCTGGAATCGCACCTCCAGTCACAATAGGCGGCCCGGCGCGTGGTGCGGTCGTTCCTAGTGAAGATGTGATTAATGGAACATCAGGACTCTGGACGATCAATATCCCGTGGTCCAAGCTAGCGGGGCTAGACGATGCGCAGCTAAGGATCGATTATCAGGGCGATTTGGCCCGACTATATGCTGGCAGCGTTCTTCTCGACGACCACTTCTACGATGGCGAGACCTGGGTCATTGGTCTTAAGCGTCTTGCTGGTCGCGCTGGAAACAGCCCTCTCACTCTTGCCATTATGCCACTACGGAGTGATGCGCCAATCTATCTCCAAACAAAGCCAACATTCGACTCTAACGGCTAAGCTTGTGATATTACTAATATTACTATCAGTACTCTCTACACTCTGAAACTAGAAGTTTTTTAGTTAAGTTATTAGGGTTTAAATTAATGTCAATGTTATAAGATAATTAGGCATTCATCTACTCTACTATCACTACTTCACAATCCCATTTTACAAAGTCTAATAAGTGTATCCGTACCACCACTTTCCTTTTAGTGTGTCTGCACACGTCCTCGATCCAGCAACGGGCGTTGTCGAGTACAAAGCTCAAGTACGGGCAAATCGCGCCAACCTTTTTCGTTGACTCGGGCTATGGCACCAGAGCTGTGCACGTCCCTGAGTAAGAATTGTGCTAATACCAAATATAGAAAGGAGCGGTAGCAAGAATATAGTGTTGACAGGAGTGCGGTGACAGGAGTGCGGTGACAGGAGTGCGGTGACAGGAGTGCGGTGACAAGAAGAAAGTGGTAGCCGTGAGAAGCAGTGGTGAGAACAGCACAGCGACAGCATGGTGGCCTAGTAAATCCGACGCGGGATGCCTCTCCTAGTAGTGAGTTGTTCCCTCGGCATTATTCAATGTCTGTCCACGTGGTTTTGCGGTCTGTTGGGGAGTTGTGCTGTGGCTTTTGGGCGAGGAGGACATCGGGGGGGTGGAGGTGATGGGTTCGGTGCTCTTCATTAGAGTTTTTCATATTCTCTTCTCTTCCATAATCTTCATGCACAGATCCCTTCGACATCCTGTCTCATTTCAAACGCTATTCATGCCCCTTCCGCACCCAGTCTCCATCAAACCCCCTTCCCATCCCCAGAGTCTCAGCCTTGACAGCACACATACGACCACCCACTCCCACTCCCAGCCTGACAGAAACCCCCCAAGTCCATATATAAAACATTAAAATATCAAGTATTTTTAATTCAGTACATACTGTCGTGCCAAGAAATCAACATTAAGATAACTCCCTCCTCCCCACCCACCCCACCATCTCGCCAAACGACCCTCCCCCTCTCCCCCTCCTCGAAATATCCCTTATATAACCGCTCCCACCCCCCAACGCGGTCCCAGATACCATCCCATACTGTCCCATACCCCATATCCATAATCCGTCTATATATGCCTTTGATGTTTTCCCCCCCAAAAATGAGCGACTTCAACGAAAAACAAAACAAAGTGTCCCAGAAAAAATAAAATGAAAAATTGATACACATTTTTCCACCCACCCATCCGGCAGCCGTGAATAAAAACCGGGGAAAAAAAACTAAATTAAAGAGTCAAGAGTGAAAAGAAGAGGCCGAGATTTATTTGCAAGCACCCTCCTGCCACATCTTAACAGCCTTAACCGTCATCCCGCGCGCGTTACCCTCGCCCCACGTGGGGTACCAGTCGTCGACGTGCTGGTAGAAAGCGCCTGGTGCGAGGTGGGTTGATGCGTCGACCCATGGCTTACCGCCTACGCCGTCACTGTTGTTTGTCAGCTGATATTCCCCAGAACACCACCCCCCACCAAAAAAGAGGAGGAATTGTAAACAAGAGGTAAGAACTCACAGGAACCACCCATTCCGACTCCCCACCGCAACATTCATAACCAAATAAAACTCCTGATCAAACGGCGCCCCCCTATTCGGGCTCGCCGCCCACGGATTGGGAAGGAGGGTGTTATTCACAAAAACATCCTCAAACTGCCCTCTATCCCAAAAGTTCTTCGGCGTCCCCTTCCCTACAATACCGACGTAGAGGACCTGCTGAAGCCGGCTGTCGAGGTAGGTGTACATGTAATCCCCCGACCATTCCAAACCGAAGGTGTGGAAGCTTTTGGAGAAATCGGTGCGTCGGATTTTGCGACCGGCGGTGGTGCGCCAGAAGGCGTTGAGTTCGGTTGTTGGGCCTGGAAATGTTAGAAAGGGGTTAATGGGAGGGGGGGAAGAAGACTCACCCCAGTGGAGTGTGCTGGTGTAGGTGTCGCGGCCGCCGAGGGGGTAGTCGGGGCTGTTACCGCGGGCTTCGGCGATGTCGATTTCGCCGCTGCGAGGCCAGGCGCCGTATACATCGTCTTGCGGGACGAGCCTGTGATGGTTATTAGTGGGGAACCGGCAGTGTCAGGTGATTGTTTGTCATGACTTACCAGAGTGCGGGCCAGAGCCAATCTCCCGCGGGCATCTTGGCGGTGATCTCAACCTTTCCGTACCTAATCGTCTTCTTACCCTTCGTGTTGAGACGCGCAGAGCGGACGGGGGGGATGGTGTAGCCGAGCGTGTTGTTGCTGTGGATGGCGCAGTTGAAGGGTGTGGTGGACGTGCAGGACCCGTCGGCGGTGAGGTTCACCGTGAAGCCGTTGGAGATCTGCTCGTTGGAGATGGGGGTGGACATGTTGGTGAGGGTGGGGACGATGTGGAGGCCCTCGGCGTCGACGAAGGAGTTCTTGGGGTCTGTGGTGGTCCAGTCGAAGGAACCGGTGCCGTAGCCGTCGACTTGGACTTCGTGGTTCCAGACGTTTGGGTCGAGGGTTTTGAAGGTCTCGTCGAGGATTAGACAGTACTGTTTTATGTTAATTGAGGTCTGCCAGAGAGTATGTGGATACGCACATCATGCTTGGGAACGCTCTGCGTTGCGGCGAAGCAGATATATCCAGCCACACCGAATCCGATAATCATGAAAGTATACACAATCCAGTTGTTATATCTCGTCTTCTTCATCCGCTTGTCCTTGATCCACGGCTGTTCATATCTACGCCAGTCAGTATATATGCCCACACCCAGCAATTTTTGTCTCCAGCACTTACTCGCCAATGAGCCTGTAGCTGCGGAATTGGTGCTTCTCCTTCTCCTTCTCCCCCGAGTCTCTGTGCCGTGTCGTTGTGCCTCCGCCTTCGGATCCGTGTCGCGAATGCGGTGCTATCGACGAGGTCTCTGAGCTGACGGCATTGCTGTCACCGAACGGTGAGGGTGACGTTTTGCCGGCGGCCATTTCCACGACGGTGGACGTTGCCGTGTGTGTCGTCGTGTTTGCTGCAAGCCTCTTGTCGATGGAGGGATGTGGATTGGATGTTCACACGCCAAGGTTGACAAGCCTTGGTTGAACAGTAAGAGCCTTTGGGCTGGCGGAAGGTGGTGAGGTATATGACTGTTTGTAAATGTAAGTTGGAGGAAGGCTGGCAGGTGTTGGAGGAGTGCGGTGAGGCCAAGACGGTGCAATTGCGGCAGGTAGAGATTGGTGACAGAAAGGGAAGTAAGGTACCTTGTCTACAACTGTGGCTGAACCTATAATTGGGAGGCAATGAAAGACGGCAGCTCAAAAATCGATAGATATTATTGCGGCTGAATCGGGCAGAGCGAGGTTGCCGTGCGATAGATAGCGCGCGGGCAGATTGCTGACCCCCACCTTCTTGAGTGAGGATTGGTGATAAGACGGGTCGAGTGCGCAAGGGCAGGACGATGCAGAGGAAAGATTAATTGCACAAATTGAGCGCGCGGCAATTGCGATGAAGTGGTGAACGAGTGGTGGGAGGAGGAGTGAGAGGGAGGACTACACGAGGGTAGCACGGGGTATAGAGGACAACAACAACAACAATGAGAGGAGGATGACGGAGGAGAGATAGAAGAAGAAGAAGTACATGGAGAGAAGATGATGGAGACAAGAGACAAGAGGTCAGAGACACACACAGAGAGAGACGGGAACAGACAAGAACCCTTATTTCCGTAGATAGGGAGACACACACACAGACGGATGGACAGAGAGACAGACAGCCCTACAGGAACAACAGGAAAGAACCACAAGGTACTGCACTGTACTATTGTCTCTGAAGTAGAGGTTAAAGGTGGGACGGGTCGTATTGAATAATACAGAATGTAGGTAGTACCATACAAATAGATACAATAGAATAGCCAGAGATGGTATAGCTGGGTTACTTTTTTTATGCGTTGACCAGGATATGCAACGAGGCGGGCGGGACTGAGCGATAGAGTAGAGTACGGACAATAGTAGAACAGCCGTAGAGTGGAGAGCTGAGAGTCCAGAGTGTGTTGACAACTAACTAACCCTAACCTTGCTATTCCTAACTAAGACCATAGTAAGACAAGACAAGTCACCACTCACCGATCACCGACGGGAGCGACGATACGATGAGTGGAGAGGGAAAAGAAAATGGCAGAATTGGCATGAAGTAGGTAGGGAAAGGGAAGGCTGAGACTGGCCCAGACAAGACAATACGGACGGGAGTGGGTGGTTGAAATGGGTGGAAATGGGTGGAGATGGGTTGTCGGTGTTGTGGTGGATACCTTGGATAACCTTGCGGATACGACGTGGCAGATGTCGCTTACCTTGGCCTTCCTTGACCAACCCTGCTCGACCTTGCTTGCTTGGGGATGGCGCTATAAGTGACTTGCGACTGCCGCCAAGAAAGTGAGGTGTGTCTTGTACTCTGTGAGATATCCCACGTCGATAGAAGAAAGCCAGCAGGAGGTGGAGATTGATGCTCAATACTAGACGGTCAATAGAAGCCATTCAATACAAGCCACTCAATACAAGCCACTCCTTCCTCCACCTCCTCGACTGAACACACACAAAAGCTTGTCCCCTCGACAACAAAACACTGTATCACCCGTCCCCGTCCCCATTCATCTCCACACGACAGCGCCTGCCAAAGACGCAGTACCAAACCATCCATCCCGTCCGTCGCACCACCACCACCACCCAGGACAGTACCGAAAACCAAACCAACGAAGAAGAAAAACGCCATCACATCCCGTACCTGAGCCTCCTCCCCCTCCGACTTACCCGACCACCACTTCCCTTCCCTTCCCACCCTTCCCACACCCATACACCATATCCATCTCAGATCCAATCGCCACACCCGTATGCAGATCCCTATAAATAACCCCCCCAAACACCACCACCACCCACCCACCCAAACGACAACCGTGCACCCACCACCACCACCGCCAAACACTCCCTCAGCGCACACCAAACACACCAGCCCACCACCCAACGCCAGCAGCACGGACGCTAGCGATAGTGCAAATCAGTAGCCCAGCCCAGAACCAGCTAGTCCAGCCAGCCAGCCAGCCAGCCAGCCAGCCAGCCAGCCAGCCCGCCAGGGACCTGTGCCTTGCGAACGAGGGAGACCATCGGGCGGGCCTGGTGCCATCCATCCCTCCGTTCCGTAGTGTAGTTGACTAGCGATGGCACGCACGGGTCTCGATCGGGTAAGCAGACCAACTGAGTGAGGAGTGTGTAGCGAGGGGCTGGCTGGCTGGGTGGTCTGGTCTGGTCTGGTCTGGTTTCGTCGTGAGTGAGGCGGCGCGCCGAGGTGGGTATGCCGTGGGAGACGGACGAGCGAGCTGTGCTGTATGGTACTTTACCTGAGAGACAGAACAGTGCGTGCGAAACGACAACGCAAGGAAAGGTGGGTGGTTGGTACTGTATCCGCGCACAGTGTACGCCCCTTCATCCGAGTCAAACCGAGACGCACTCCAAGTCACGTTTGTATCGCGAAACAACGATCACCAACCTCCGTATAGCTGAACACAAACAAAACCCCCTCCCAACCCCCAGTAAAGCGCGCGGGTGCAATCAGTCAGTCAATGCACCACCAGCAAGAAGGGGAAAAAAAATCTTCTGAACTGGCTGGCCAACGCGCCGCCGCAGCGATTGTTCCAGCTGAGTCGGGCGCGCCCAAGTGGGCCGCTGGGATGCCAGCAAGGGTGCATACACGAGGCGGCGCCACTCACGCTGGACTGGGTTAGGATGGGTTGGTATCCATATCCATCAGAGTACGGTATCCATCACTCCCGGGTGGGAGAGGGCGATCTGGATGTGTTCTTCTGATGGTGGGGATCTGCGACGGCGCTAGGGGTTGGTAGTGGGAGTGGTAGTGGTAGTAGTGCTTACGCTGGATAACGACGACGACATCGACTTCGATGGGAGTGAAGGTTAGATTTTTTTGGTTGGAAGGTGAGATCGCGACGCATGCTGGATTGATTGGTTTGTTTGTGTGTGTGTGTTTTTGGTGCGGGTAAGAGTGGTGGTGGTGGGGCGGGATTGGGATTGGGAGGGTGGTTGGGATTGGGTACTTAATATATATATGATGCACGTCATCGTCAATATTGGAAGGCTGCATTTTGTTCCGCATGCGTCTGGTGCGTGGTGTTGGGAAGCGAGGGTTTTTGGGGGGGGGGGTTGTTTACTTATCTTGTTGAAGGGGGATATTGGAGGCTCATGGCACGGTAGTTGATTATCGACATTTATTGATTGAGGAGCTCAAGGCACGATGATCGATTATGGTCGTCATAGTCAATGTTGATTGATTGAGAGGCTCACGACACGATGATTAATTATGGTCATTGTCAACATTTATTAATTGAGAGGTTCACAGCACGGCACGATGACTGACTATAGTCGTTCGTAGTCAACATTGATTGACTGAGAAACATACGAACGCTCCGACGCTCCATTTGCTACTACGATTACAATGATGGATTCACGAGTGTCCACAGTTCCCTTCTCAATTTACACCGATACCCCATATCCCCATCTCCAGCCTACGCAATATCCATCTCACAGCGCACCTTGTCCAATATCCAACTCCTCCATGGCTCGCTTTCCGAAATTTGCAAGTACGGAACTCTTATGGCGCGAAAGTCCGACATTGCAATACCGAGAAATCTTGATGGTCCGAAGCTCTAATATCGCAATATTGTGAACCCCCCGAAACCGCGGAATTCCGACGGGTGTGAAAGCCTGCTGTTACAATAATGCGAAACTCTAATAACCCCAAGTCTGATATTGCGATGGTGCGAATCTTTGATGGTGCAAAACACTTGAGAGTCTGAAGAAAGTCTGATGTTGCGATAGTGCGAAACTTTGATAGCCTGAAGCTCACATTCTCTTAGTTTACTCTTCGAGTTGTCCGGTGAGATCTTCATTCTTGATTTTCTGGGTGATGCCTTCATTCTTGATTCCACCAGTGCGGCCTTCGTCCTTATCCATCATCTTGCTTGTCCCATCGACTAGACGAAGCGCTGAAATTTTAAGGCTCGCATTCTCTCTCATCAACTCCTCAATCTGTCCTACAAGACCGTCATTCCCGCCCAATTCTTCGTTAGCTCTGTTCGCCGCACGCAATTTGCCTAATGCCTCGTTTGCTCTGTTCACTGCACGCATCTCCGATAGCTTGAGGTTGGTGTTTTCTTCCATCAACTTCTCGATTTTGTCGAGTGCCTCTTTTTCTCTTTCTACTGCGCGCATCTCAGTCAGTTTGAGGCTCGTATTTTCCTCCATCAACTTCTCAATCTTTTTCGCTGCAAGGGACTCGGACAGCTTTAGGCTTCCGACTTTTTTCATCAGCTCCTGGGTTTGTGTGGCATTGCTTGATGATTGAGAGTAGTCTGGGTTGGGGTTGACGTTGTCTTCGTCGTCACTGGCAATATTGATGACTTCTTGTCGTTGATATGGAGGGCCGGTTTTTGTGCGTTTATCCGAATAACCCGTCGATGGTGAAGCATTTTTTCTCTTCGTGCTTAGGGTGGCTTTGTCCGATGGTTCACCGGCAGCCAATGGGTCTGCATCGGCTTGACTAGGTAATTGAGAACGATCTTTGGCGGCCGTCGCGTTCGTTTTTTTAGCAGTGACTACGCTTTCTCTGAAACGTTTAGTCAAATTCCAGCCACGCTTAGCAGGTGCCGCAGCTTGGTCCGTCGCAGCCTGGACATTGTTGCTAGTTGATAAACGGGCATCAGCTTGGGCTTTGTTAGCTTCATACCTTGCTAACGCCCGCAAGACCGTTGGGTTAGTCAATACCGGGGAGGTGGAGACAGCCGTGCGCGCGGGGACAACTGCGAGTGCGGGCATAGGAAAGACAAGCTGGCTGTTCTGGTTTGGTGCGATATTCTCTGTTGATCTGGCGGGGGCTTGCTTGGCAGTAGTTGCATCCTGGTTTTTGCGGATTGATGGGCCGACCGAGGGTCTTGATCCAGCCGGGCCTTGGTGAGCAGGAGCTTCGGCCTGGGTTTTGAGGGCTGGCCGGGTCTTTAATCAGAATCTAGGCGCGCCCTGTTGAGCAGGAACCGCAAAATGGTTGTTGGGGATCGATGGGCCAGCTGTGGGGCTTAATCCGGCTGGACGTTCGGATGCCAGAGATCCGGGCAGTTTGGGCGATGTCAGTGATTTCAATATGTCGGGTGATAATGTATCGAAATCGTACTCCTTGTAGGCACCGTTCAGCACTTTAGTAAACCACTTTTGAAACGTCCTGTCTTCGCACAATACGGTGAAACTTTTCCCAGTAGGAAGCTTTTGCATCGAACTTCCACACATAACTTTGTCGTCATAAGTGACCCAGCAGCCCTCGTATACTATACCATGGCCATAGTTATAGCACCCCAAGCGAACTTTGTCACTTGTAAGGAAAAAAGAGGTAGCTATCTCACTTAGTTTTCTCGAGGTCCCTTTGGAATTCATGTATCCCCCATTTGACCGGTCGAATATGATTGCCATTGCGTAGGAAGCAGAAACTTGGAAATGCTCCTTAGCTGAAGCCAAGTCTATCGGTTCCCATTTCTTGAATTGAACATAATCGACAATCGTTGAGCATTTGGAAATTGCATTCACAGAAGGGTAGGGCGCGCCCATTCTGAAACTGTCTAGGCTATAAATCATTAGCAGAGAAATACTAGAGCAAAACAAAGGTTGCGTTCATACTGAATAGAGGAAATAGGTTGGCTTGTGATGAAGTCGCGGGTTACAGACGGTGGCTGTGTCAGGAAGATAGCTGGAGTGAGGTTGTGAACAAAATTGTGTCGATGTACAAGAAGATGGTGGTTGAAGCTTTCACTGATACGGATGTGTGCTTTATCTCAAACCTGTATCGATGTTATATCTTTGCACGAAATCTTCCAAAGAGGATCTCGTATGTAGTTGTTGGCAGATCAAAATAGTTTGTGTGAGTGTTGACAGATGGAAAGTGATAGTGGACTACCAGAATACTCAAGTTGGCCACGACTTATTTTTCTTTGTCTGCTTTATCGGTATTCATAATTGATATGGTAAACAATGGCATGTCACGCGTATAATAGCAGTGCATAGGTTTTAACCCTTATATTACGTCCAGAGGGGATATGATAGATCGACCTTCGCCAGCGTCTATTCCCCATCATTCCCATGTCAGATCGTTTGAAATTACAGTAGTTACATATTGTTAGGCTGGAACATTTCTCTTGTCCCGCCTAGATATCTAGAGAGTGACTGTGCATAACGGCACTATTTACCATAATTATAAATGAAATAAATGCTCCCGATTACTAAGGGCTACACTAACTAAGCCAGCTACTGAAAAACATAACGATGATAATAATTTTATTAATTTAAATGGTGGTATTAATTCTCTAGTGCAGACTTCTCCATCACAGACTCTTAGAACGTATACATCAGACACAGTCTCTGTCAGCTCGTTTGAAGTTACAACGGTTACATTTGGTTAGGGGGAACATTTCTCCTGTCATCTAGACGTTTAGAGAGGGACCGTAACCATAAGTAGAATAAATACTCTTGATTACTCTGAAATGCATTGTGTGAGCCAGTCACCAAAAAATACAACAATGATAATAATTTCTATTAATTTAAATGGTGGTATTAATTCTCTAGTGCGGACACTTCCATCACAGACTCTTAGGCCGTATACATCAAATACAAAACGCTATACATCCAATTTCCTGCCACCAATCCACAACTACCAAATTCAAACCGAGACAGCGTCAACTCAAAACATGTCTCGCTTAAACGCACTGGGTATGTCCAAACAGGAGATGAAGGGCCTCTAAGCGTACGGCACTGAGCGGGACGCATTTCTTGCAAAAGTTGCTCACGGTGACTCGTTTGGCCCTCGTTGGGACGCAGTTCTGCAGGACAAGACTCACGAAGACGGCTCGGAAGATTGCGACGCCGTCGTCGCAGAAGTGGAGGAAGGCACAGGGAAGCCGTTGGAGGACCGAGATGATGAGTTCGGCGCTTTGCTTGCAGACTTGGAGGCGGAGAGAGCTCTCCCACAAATGGAAAAGGTTGGGTAGACGCTCGTGGAGAATCGCAGACGAAAAGTTGAAAAAACGCATTGAAAAGGCAAGGTCCCGAGGAGTAAACAGCTTCGTTCTCAGATGGGGCAATGCACAAGGCAGGCGGTGATGATGAGGCACGCAAATTCCCGTTTTTATATATTGTAATTCCATGTCTTATCGATGAATAGCTAAGTATGCCATCTCTACGTATAGTACCCCAATAACGACTCTCCAACGTGTAGTCCCTATGAACACTCCAGAAAGAAAAAAAACATGTCTAATAACAGTCGTATCCCACGCTCATCCAAAACGGCAATCCAAGCCTCCTACATCAACCCAATAGTCACATCACCCTTCACCCTCGCATATAGGTCCACTTCAACCTGGTAGCACCTCGTTAGTTTATTATAAAATACTTTGGTTGGATTAAGCATACCTCGAGGTCAAGCTCAATCTTGATCTTGACCGCACTATCCTTCTCATCCTTCTTCGGCGGGCGGTCCTTGATCCTCGACTCCCGAATCACCGGCGCCCGGTATCCCATATTCTCTCTAATTTGGTCGCGCGTCAACTGGTTGTTTGCCGGGGCGCCATTAGGGACCTGTTGTTGTTGCTGCTGCTGACGTTGGAGCGACTTTTGGGGTTGTGCGGGTGTGGGCTGGTTGGTATCATCGTTGTCGGATTCGTAGCTTGCCTGCTCTGTGGCATCGCCGTCGTATTCTTGGCTGTGGATAGAGGTTAGCTCTGGGGTTTCATCGGTGGAGAGGATGGATGATAGAAGAGGGGTCGGGGCGTACCTGTTTGACATCCTTAACGAGTGCTTGGTACTCGTACCGGGGACTTCGTCGTCGACGTGGGACGGGGAGAAGGGTGGCGGATGAGTATGTGAGGAAGGCGGGCTTCCGTGGGAATATTATGTACAACGAGAAGTCCGACGATTTTTGAATGTCTGAAGAAAGATCGAGCATTGCTCGACGGTTCAACTTACTTATGTGGTCGATATATTCACATCGCGGGAAGTGACGTAGTGGTGCATGGTGGGTCCAGGGTTGTCGATCCGGTTTGCGGTCTGGAAGGACGCCACGAAACGCGGTCGCAGGGATATTTGGTGGGGTTCCCCGCCTGGCGACCCTTGCAATCAAATCACGGCGAGATATTTCTTGGTTGAGTTCACCTTCATCATCATCATAGCAACAGGTTTTTATCAACGGTGTGTCACATCTATTTCGAGCCGTCTCTACCAATCTACAAGTTCTGGGGTTCAGCCACTTTTATCGACACGACTTCAGCAAAGATTCGCGACGCAACCCAGGTTGGTAATTTTGCAAGTAAAGGAATATATTCATTTGATAAGTCTCCAAATATGTACATCGCTAAAGGCGTGCACTCCCTATAAATAGCACAATGATACAGTACGGCGCCATAGATTT
>KV458847.1:1965-164565 GCA_001662605.1 Pseudogymnoascus sp. 05NY08
TAAGGGGTCCTCAGTGTACTGTTGGGGTAGAACTAGGATTAAAGGAGAGCGCGCATTGCCAACAGGTGGCAACTGAACAGTGCTGAAGGAGTTTCGCATTATTAGTGTAGGCTGTTCAGGCTGTTCCTCTTCATTTTCGTCAGCTTTAATGGTGTGTACTAGAGTGTCTGCCGCTAGCGGCAGCATAGAGGGTATTTGGGTCTAGCTAGCTACTAGGGTGGCTATCATCACTTTAAGCTCTTGCATCTCGTTTTCAAGGTTTGCAATTTGATCTAGGGGGCTCTTAGACAGCGCTACAGTCATAGTCTGCCTAGTTGTCATTTGTAGCGGTTGACCGTCGTTATCAGGTGGTAGGTTTTGTGCCGTCTTGCGCAACATGGTAGGTTCAGGGGTATATTAAGTTGTAGTTGATACAAAAGAGTCTGACTTCTAGTAGCTCGTAGCTATCAGCACTCTTGTTCACAATTGCCTCTGTGCTATAAGGGGGTTCTTTAGGATCTTGTATCCTATTTGGCGCTAACGCGTCAGCGACTTTACTAGCTTACTCTGCAGGATCAAACCCTAATCCACTAGCTGTCCGTGAGATCTCTAGAATCATAGCTATTTGAAGTCGTTAGGTCTCTGCTCCGAAACGGCACTAAGTCACAGTTGGTGGTAGTGTAACGGTAGTTCTCCTAAGTCGTTTAAGTGTAGGATATTATTTAAGTACAGCCGTCCCTAGTAGGCGTGATCTTTTTTGTATAATGTAAGGACATAGGGCACTATATCACAAGAAGTGGCATATAGGAGTGCAAGTCGGATATGAGTCAGTGCAATCCTATAGGTCTACTACAAAGGATATAAAAAAGATGAAGGAGGAGCGTAAGGCTTCCTACCCCTTAAGTATCCGTATCAGGTCTGACTCCGCTAAGCCTAGCGTGCCTGTAGATCCACTCCCGTCTGTCACCCAAATCTACCCTGACCCTCAAAATCCTACCCTGCCACCCTGCGGTGTTGGTGCTGGGCGCTGCCCTACAGGTCTGAATGTACCCCGTGTAAGGAGGCATCCTTACATTACCCTTGCTTACCCTTGCTCACCCTTACTTACCCTTGCTCACCCTTGCTCACCCTCGCTCACGTGCTTATGGCCATCTAAAGTTGCAGTGCATTGCGTTCATTGCATATTAATATGAGACCTACATCTTACGTTGTTAAGGTAGTTGCTATTACGAAACTAAGGGGGACAACCAGATGATTGTAAGGGCATTAAAAACTTAAGGCAGCAATGCTCACCTACTAGGCTAGATGTTACTAACTGAAGTAAAAAGCAAGTGGTTGCTTAAGATTAGTGGATTAGTAGTTGGGTAGGTGACTACCAGCGAATACCCACTGTTGTATGTTTTTTGCCTTTTTTTTTTACCATTTTTTGCCATTTTTAGCTATGGAGTTCTAGGACGAGGGCGTAGTTTAAGTTAAGAGGGAGGGAGGTTGATATAAAGACGTATACTGTTTACAAGTATACACATTGTCAAGGGGCAGCACTTGCACAAGTGTCACAGTTCCAATATCTATCCATTTCCATTAATATCCACTATTAAGATGATTATTGAAAGTTGCCATATGCCACAATTTTTCTAAAATTTGCTTTGTATGGCTTTATGTGATAATGATTAGAGGGTTTCAGCCCAAATTACATGACATGATAATATGCCGTAAGCAGTAAGATCTGCTGTCCCCCCTGTAGCACCCCTGTAGCACCCCATGCTAGCTGGCGCCACCTCGCTGGCGCCAAACCTAATGCATACGTAGGTATGTCCTTCCACAGCATAATTATGCTACGGAAACACATACGTGGCCATGCCCACACGTAGTTTAGATTATAAAAGTAGGGCCTTGGCAGAGGCCCTACTTTGACGACGTAGGATATTGAATATATTATCTATATACTCAATATGACTACGAATGCAGTAAACTGGGGCCTAGTAACAGGCCCCAACGACTTCCTCCCTGCCTCCCAAACCCCCCTTGGTGATCCAGTTGCTGATATCGACGTTGTCGATATCAGCGACAGCGACAATAACCCCCCTCCTTCCCAATCCAGCCGCTAACTCCCTACCGAACCTCGTCGAGTCCGTCTCGACACAGAGACTCGGATTCTAGTGCTGCGTCTCTGTATCCAAGACGTAGCGCTTTGGTCCCGGGTCTCCCGGAAAACCTTCTGGAAGAAGGTTTAAGGAGACCTCCGTAAGGAGACAGGCCAAGATCACACAAGCTTGGCCCGTCTTGTCGCTAATCTCGTTAAGAGACGACGAGAAGAGCTTGCGGGAGTGGGGAGCGGGGAGGAAGAGAGCTCCTCTGAATATAACATCGTTATCGACGACTGGATCAAGGTCGTCGATGAAGATGTTGGAGTCCTACGGACGCGGAAGAGAGCCTAGGGGCTCCTAGACGCAGACACCGAGGACTCCCTTTCCGTCCGGCGGGACTTAACCCGCCTTTGGAGTGAGAAGGAACGGCGGATTGCCAGCCCCTTCCTAAAGCGTCAGAGAGTTATCACTCTCTCTGACGACGACGAGGACAACGACGCTAGCAACGACGACGAGGCCTCTCCTCTTCCTCCTCCTCCTCCTTTCCTCGAGACAAACGTCTCCCAACCCGAAACCCCAGTTGTCTCCTCCTCTTCCTAACGCCGCCACCGATCCCAATCCCGATCCCAATCCCGAGCGAGCCGCGCGCCAACCGGTTCCCGATTCGAAGCTGACTTCAGTCAGCTCGTCTCTGTCTATGTCGCGCAGGTCGACAAGACAGAGGTAGACCGAGAGCGACTCGAAGTTCGCTCTCGGCTTGATGGATCTCATCGCGTGTAAACCTTGTATATAGTTAGTAATATACTATAAAAGGGAGGGGGGGGGCTTACCGGAGGATTTGTCGAGTCTTAGCTGGACCCTAGGACTCAAGATCAAACTCGAACTGCTTATACTCATAAGTAGTTCGGTGGCGTAGTTCATAGCGCTGCTGTTCTTGACGCTGGCAGTGATGAACCGCAGCAGCAACAGCAGCAAGAACGATGATATCGTTACCTGCCATATTAGCAGGTAAGTAGGGCGACGGCAAAGAGGCAACGAGAAAGAAGTGGTGGTGATAATACCAAAATTATCACTTTTACCGGTTTTGCTGGACGGATTGCTGGATTGTTTGGCAGTCATGTGATTCTAGCACATTTACGGTACTAGTCTACTCTAGGCTTAGGCTATTACCCCGGACTAGTTTAATGCTAGCGCCGCACTAGTCCTACGCTATTACTAATGCTACTGTATGCAATTATGTTACGCAATTTGAGCTGAAACCCTCTAATAGAGGGTTACCAGACCAGAATGGAAAACTTGGCTCCTCGATACAAGCATTAGCATGTCTTCTCTAGCTGGATTATTACCCCAGATTCTGAGGTGTCGGAGGGTTGATACCGTACTCTATTAGAGCCGTGTCCCGGGAGAGTGTTGTATGGAAGTAGGTTCCTTACTTCCTCTAGAAATTGACCTATATGGCGCACTTGACTAATTACAGTTGAATTAGACATGGAATATTCATCTACAGACCAATCTTCTACTCAGAATGCCATTTTAACTCTATAGAAACATTACTGCCAAGATCAAAGTTTCATGGTTTCCACGTTCTCACAGTTGGTGATCCTACTCCCGAGTGCAATATGGGTGGCGATCTCCGGCGGGAGCGTGGCTTAACCCCGCATATATCGGTGAACACCGACGTCGACCACAACCCCATATTTGTGGGGAAGATAGGGGAGAGCTGGTCGCTGCGGCATCATCCCCTGACGACACGCTTGAAATACCATGGGAGAGATAAAGTAGCCGAGGAGATCCACATGATTTGCGGGATTTGGATACGCCATGATGGCATCCGTTCAATTGAACCACGATCTGCGAGGATGAATAGGAACAGCTACCGGAAAGCTAGCTCGTGGCGAACGGGCGACTCCATCGCTAGCCCAAATGGTGCACCCGAGTCGTCAAGTCGAGTTGTGGGTCGGAGCCCGCCACCTACCGGCACTCCCATATTGTGGGCATTGTGGGAATATTAAAGCAGGTCTAGATCCTCTAAAGTTGGATGATTCAAACTCGACTAGGGTACGACGTTTTGAGAACTGTATTGACTATGGACGGAACACTTGGAAAAGACCTTGAGAAGCAAGCCAACGAAGAGCAGCAACAAATTGAAGTTATGGATACGATTGCCCAACACCCCACGGGGGCTATTTCTGCCGAAGATCTAGAAAAAGGCGACTCGATGTATGCGAAGCTCGCAAGAATGGGGACGAAGATGAAAGTTGAAGTACGAGGCATTGAGCGAGTCCCGGAGGATGAGAGGACAGACACTTCGTACTGGAATATTGGATCCATGGTACACCCATTTTTACCTTCCCCTCTCATGACTACTACTACGTTAAGTGTCTCTGATTTATCGTGCATCTATCATAGTGGCTTGCTGCCAACATGGTTGTCCCGTCCTTCACAATCGGGGTGTTGGGCCAGGCCGTGTTCGATTTAGGATTTGTGGATGCAACTTTGGTCATTATCTTCTTCAACCTGCTATCGGTCCTGACCGTCTGCTTCTTCTCTACATTCGGTGCGGCCTTTGGGTTGCGCCAGATGGTGCTCTCAAGGTTCTTTTTTGGATGGTGGGGTGTAAAGCTGAGTAGGTTCTTCCTCCCCCTTCATTCATGGACACACCCCTTACCACTTATATTTTGCAGTTGCGCTATTTAACGTCTTGGCATGCATCGGCTGGGCCTCAGCAAATATCATAGTCGGAGCCCAGTTGATTAATGCAGTGAATAATGACGTCCCTGGGTTCGCAGGAATCCTCATCATCGCCTTCTGCACCTTGGTTATCGTCTTCTTCGGATATAGAGTGGTCCACACATACGAACACTGGAGCTGGATCCCCACATTCATTGTCTTCCTAATCCTTCTCGGCACCTTCGCAAAATCCGGTGACTTTGTCAACCTCCCCATGAGCTCTGGCAAGGCAGAACTAGGGAAGATTCTCTCGTACGGATCTACCGTCTTCGGCTTCGGGACTGGCTACACTTCTTTCGCAGCAGATTACACTGTATACCAGCCAAGCAATCGCTCTCGCCGCAAGATTTTCCTCGCCACATGGCTTGGAATTTTACCAACACTCCTCTTTACAGAGCTACTAGGCGCCTACGTGGTGACGGCGACGGCTCTGAATGGTGGCAACAACATATACCAGGAAGGCTACAAGCAGTCTGGGATCGGAGGTCTGCTTGCCGCCGCCCTCTTCCCCCACCTCGGCGCATTCGGCAAATTCTGCCTCATCATCCTCGCCCTATCCGTCGTCGCCAACAACTGTCCCAACATCTACTCCGTCTCCTTGACACTCATGATAATGGGCAGCTGGACCCGCCACATCCCCCGCTTCGTCTGGACCGTCATCGCCACTGCCGCTTACATCGCCATCGCCATCCCGGGTTACAGCAACTTCGAAGCAGTCCTCGAGAATTTCATGAATTTTATTGGGTATTGGCTAGCTATCTACGAAGGCGTTGCTCTTACAGAGCACTTCGTCTTCCGCCGCAGCTTTGCCGCGTATAATGTCGAGGACTACGATAACCGCGACAAGCTTCCCCCTGGTATCGCCGCCGTCCTCGCCTTCTTTTGCGGCGTCATTGGTATGGTCACCGGAATGAGCCAGTCGTGGTGGGTTGGACCCATTGCGTTGCGCGCTGGAAATGCACCCTTTGGTGGTGATGTGGGATTCGAGTTGGGCTTTGCCTTTGCTTCGGCCTCGTACTGCATCTTTCGTACGGTTGAGCTGCGGGTCTTCAAGCGCTAGGCGTGGAAGCTCTGTGAAGATGGTGGCACAGCAGACGGAAGGAGATACTGTAGGACAGTATAGTGGATAATTTGAATTGATTACTATACGAGTTACTGATTTTCCATGCTTGCATATATATATTTTCCCATGAGCTGAACTGATCTGGCCAGCCGAAACTTTATTTGGAGCATAGCCGGGATGCTATAGGATTCCGGTACTTCCTGTTGACAAGTGTAAATCTTTGCAGCTCGCATAATATCACTTTCTCACATTACAACAGTTCATAAGCTGCATTGGAACAATGGCCTTGTTTCCTTTCCCCCACCACCAATATGTAGTTAATCTAACTATCTACAAAGAATACCCCCCCCTCCCCTTCTCTACCACCCCCCTCACCCCCAAACCTCCACGCCACAAACTTATCCAGAGCAGTACCCAGCCTTAGCGGGCTCGCATCCGTTGTTGCAGCCCGTGAACATCTGGCACGAGTGCGCAGTATCGAAACAGCTGTTCTTGATCGTAGCCGTATCGCCGTAGTTGGAGTTGATGCCCGCCAGCACGCCGCCGTTCTTGGCAATGACGCCCTCGATGTAGACGTTACGCTTGCACTGGGAAGAGCACTGTGCGGTGTCAGTATATTCAACCGGTCCAACATGCCACAGGATATCGCCAGGGTAGGGGGGAGAAGGAGGGGGGACTCACGTTTCCGCACGACCGATAAAGCTTGCCATAATCCTCAACATAAAAGTTGATAATATTCACCGTCCCGCATCCATTATGCTGCACAACCTTATCACTAGCATGATACGCACCACCGCCAATAATCCAAGTCTCCTGCCCCGCCTTGTCGTTCTTAACAGTAATAGCGTCCTCACACACATCCTCAAACCACACAAACTCAAGCGTACATGGACCATCGCAGTGCACGCCCTCGGCTTGGTTCTTGCCGATAATCACGTTGCGAAGGGTAGCGCCAGAGCGGAGGAGGAAAACGGCGTCGGCGTCGCCTGGGGGTTGTTAGCTGGGTGATTTCTTCAATGCGGATTTTAGTAGTGGGGGTTTGGGGGGGGGGTATCTTACCTCCCTCAGCCTGCTCATTACAAGCGCCACTCCCGCGATCAAACCTCGCCCATCCACCATCATAGACCTTCCCAGCAGCGACCTCAATGACCTTACTATTCGTCTTGGTCGAGGTAGCAGTCGGCACGCCGCCGGTATACGCATTACACGCCAGCGCGGCGGGCAGCAGAGCCGCGAGGCTCGCAAGCTTGGCTAGGTAGACCATGGTGAGCGGTGATTGGATGTGATTGACGAGGTGAGAGTTGATCGACTGTGTCAGACAAGGAGCAGAGTAGCGATCTCGAGGGCGTCGGCGGTGGTTTATATAGCTCCCACTCCGGAATCAAATTTTCTTCTTGAAACCCCCCCCCATGGTCCTTGAAAGCCCGCCCAGCGCCCGCCCAGCGACTCAGATAGTGAAATTTAATCAACCCTCTCTCCTCCTGCTCGTCCTGCTACAAGAAAAGGGCTGATAATTTCCGTTCAACACCAACCTCCGTGGAGCAAGTTGAATTTCTCATTGGAGGAATTAGCAGCCCTCCCACCCGCAAAGACCACTATATAATCTGATCACACTATAGAATCCCGTATCAACCACCCCGTTTCACTAAGCTGCTTGGCGAGCAATATAAACAACATTAAACATCGAGGCTCGTCAATGCCGGCGCAGTTGTTTTCCCCACACGCTTGGCGCGCGCCGCAGCAGGTTCCTCGGCTGCTTGGCGCCGCCGGAGTGCCGGGATGAGGCGGTGGAGGGAGGGCGGTGCTCAGCGGCGAGTTAAGGCGTCAGAGGAAGGAAATAAATTTTCCGGAAACGGTGAGGATATAGTAGATTGGGCAAGTGGGAGGGTCACATGGCTTTTTTATTTGAGAGGAGGCTATTTTTTCGGGGTTCTGTACGTAGATTTTTCTTGGGACGTGAGGTAGTTGACAGGTTTGACAGCTTGCTGGCGGTTGGGTTTTTTGGCTAATTTATGCTTGTATGCCTTTTTTGTTCCGATCGTCGACTTTAAACATGGGTTAGCTTTTGCGGGGTAACAAGATGAGGGACGATCTATTTGTTTTTAGAACATCCGGACGTCAATCAGTGAACTTACCTTCAACCTTCACCGAACTCTCCCACCCCTCACGTCCCCGACGTTTCCCCAAAGACCCCTTTCATCACTATCACCTCCCTACGCCCCCCTCTCTCTTTTATAGCCATCACCTCCCCAAAACCCCCTTCATACCCCTAACCTCCTCCCCACTAACCACCTCCCCCTCCGCCACAATCCCCGACGAATGAAACCACCTACACCTTGTCTCCCTCACCAAAACCTCCAGCACCTCCCTCCTCACTCCTCCCCCCGGCATAATCACCAACTCCCCCTCTCCAAAGTCAGGCAAGTTCCCATACCCCCCCACCACATCCCCCTGAATCCCTCCAGATGTCAAAACCGTCGTAAACCCGCAGGCCGCTACTTCGCGGATCGCGGTCTTGTAATCAGACGTCACGTCGACGGCGCGGTGGAATGTACACGGCAACCCCCCCGCTAACTCCACCAGTTCCTCATTCCTCTCCCCATCCACCACCACGCCCCCTTCTTCCTCCTCTTTCAAGATCCCAAAAACAAACCCATCCGCCAGCCCCCTAAATCGCTCGATATCCTCCTTCATCTGAAGGAACTCCTCAGAGCTGTAAATAAAATCTCCGCCGCGGGGCCGTATCATGACCATAACGGGAATATCGATCTGCAGCTTGATGGAGGCTAGATCGGAGAGTAGCGGGGTCGTACCGCCCACCGAACGGTTGGCGCAGAGCTCGATGCGGTCTGCCCCAGCGCTGGCGGCGACGATGGCCGAGGGGGCATTGAAGCAGGCGATTTCGAGGTATTTCTTCATTTTTGGGACTGGGATGGTGGTAGTGGTGGTTAGTGGCGGGGTTGCGGCTGCGGTTGGGGGGGTAGTTGGTGAGGTGGTGAGATGGTGGTGGTGATTGGATATGCGGGTTACTCGGGCACTAAACAGTCGCTAGAGGGAGGGCCATCCCGCGATTTGAGGGGGATTTCAGGGACGGTGGGGAAGGGGAGGGGGAAGGTTTTTGCCCCTCGATTTTGGGGGGGTTGTGGGATTAAGGTTAGTTTTAAGGTTAAGAGTATGAAATATGCGCTCTTGTTGGGGGGGTTGAGATTTGATATCATTTGCAGGATGTAAAATAGCGTAGAGATCGTAACGAGCGTCTTGATTCATTAATCCATCTATCTATCGATCGTGTAGCCTATTACTAATGCCACTCCTCATTAAGTTATTTCGACCTTTCGACCTCATTAAGTTATTTTCGAAGCCATGCAGCTGTAGTGTGCATCATTACCTCCTCCGCCGCCTCTCCTCGTCTCTCATAGTAGCCACAATCCCATTAAACTGGAACTCGTGCAACTGTAGTGTGCACCATTACCTCCTCCGCCACTCATCGCAGCCACAACTACAGGCCTCAAGCCAGTAGAGCTGTGCTGTATCACTACTCCCCATCCCCTCATGTCGTAGTGTAATCCTGATCCTTAGTATTAAACCATAGGAATTGCATTCGCATCATCCTGGACATCACCCCCCTTCGCAGCTCCCCCAAGCCCACCACCCGGCTTAACCATATCGATCGCCCTCCCCGAATTAACCTTCCTCCACACGATCACCGCATACACCAACCCCACCAGCGAGATCGCACACAACGTTGCCGGGAACGCAACAATAAGGTAATCACTATACCCAAACTCATACCTGCGCTTCTCATTCGTAATCCCAATAATCATCGAGATCAGACTCAACACCGTCACCGCCCCGTTCCCCAGCATGAAGATCCAAGCCGTCAACCGGAAGCGCGCGAAGAGCACGACGTGCCCGATGATGATCAAGGTGCTGACGACCCCGAAGCTCCCGACGGTGGCGTAGAGGGCCTCGGTGTACGAGTTCTGGCCCGAGTCGCTGCCTGCGTAGATGGACAAGCTGCGGGGGAGCAAGTTGTTAGTTGATGCTGTTGCTGTGGCTTTGTTGGGGAGATAGGAGGGAGGGGGGGGGGGCTTACCCGTAGAGCAGGAGGTGCCAGATGGCGACGAATGCAGAGAAGCCGAGGTGGATGGTGAAGAGGGGGATGATGAAGCTTTTGCGCCATGGGGCGTGGATGCTTGGGGGGCGGGAGACGCTGGCCATGTTTGACATGTTGGAGGTGGTGGTG
Organism: Pseudogymnoascus sp. 05NY08; assembly: GCA_001662605.1. Taxonomy (NCBI): domain Eukaryota; kingdom Fungi; phylum Ascomycota; class Leotiomycetes; order Thelebolales; family Thelebolaceae; genus Pseudogymnoascus; species Pseudogymnoascus sp. 05NY08. Next base: position 12,071 of record KV458847.1, read on the forward strand.
GGGAGGATATTAAGGTGTATTAGAGGAGTAGTCGAGGTGATATGAGTGTGAGGATGGTTAACTTGTAGTCAGTCGTTGTCGTGATGAATGTGTCTTTGTTCGGAGGGGCAGAGAATAATATATACTCCAATTTTGAGTTATTGAAGGATTCACAGAGTGTGCAACCTGCCGTGCGCCAAGTCCTTTGATAGACGGTCGCTAGACAACTGATACCGTGCCGATGAATCCTTCAAAATCGTATTTTTAGGGCAATTCAACTCTCATCCCCGGCGATGTCGCATGCCATCCCATCCTGCCCCAGTGCTCCCACTGCTGCCTCAGCCCTGCCCCAGTATATGCCACACAAACAGCAAAGATCACTCCTCAAAAACCGTCAACCACAAAGTCCACCCGAGACCGTCCACACCATAAAAGGCAATCAGGCCTCACCACGCCGCCCCATGTCGTGGGCCAAGAGTCTCGGCGAAGGCTGAGCCCCCCGCTACACAACCTGTCACCCAACAATCACGCAACCTCGCTCTCATAAAACTGGAGGCCGCGACAGCGAACCCGCTCCTGTCTTCCCAACTCGGCTTGATCCCCCGTCTATCACGCGCCTGATATTCCTTTGATGGGCGGAATGCCTCTAAGCGAGTAGATAAACATTGGAGCCGCCGCTGAGCTTATAGGGAAGGGGTTTAGTGCAGGAGCTGGTCAGAGCTTAGGGGAGGCGCTATTGTGGGATTGACACATTTGGGAGGCTGGGATTGATTGTGTTGGAGAGACGGTTGGCGGTTGGATCGTCGTATATCGTATACTTACGTACTCCTGCCACGACGTGTCGTCCAAGCGGGGTGGCTGCGGTGAAAGAAGCGCGGGAAAAGCTTGTGAGTTAGTTACTGACTGTATGATGCGATGGGCTCGGCGGCTTGTGATACGGTGATGCGGTGAGGGTGAGGGAATTCTATGCGGTCGTATATCGTATACCCATACCCATACCCATACCCGAGGGATGGCGTGTGAGAGAAGACGAAGACCGGATCAATGGCTCGAGTCAAGCCGAGAGTTGGGGTCTGAAAGATATGAAAATACATGGATTCGTCGCCTTGGCGGGAATATTCCTGTCAGATACGCCATGCCGGAGGGTTAGGATGCCGATGAGCGGTTGTAATGCACAGATTCGTCGTCGTAGTAGGAAAAATTCCTCGGGGATTCATATCGGCGAAAGTGAGAATGCCGAGGAGGCACAAATATGCATTGATTCGCTGCTCAAATAGGAAATTTATCTTGTGGGTGGGAAATACATAAACTCATACCAGAGAGAAGTTATGTATGGTCACGAGCACAAACACTTTATCTAAACAACACCACCAGCACACCACAATATCTCACTCCAGTCCCCAAGAATGCATGTGTATAGTCCAAATATTTTAACCCCCAACCCCCACCAACCCATATCTCATCATTACACCCCTACCCCAACTATCCTACACACATCCCATCCATCTAACCCCCCACCCTTCGCGGTATCTGCAAGCAAGCACCGCTATACAACGCCGACACAAAGATTTAGATTTCTGCAAAGGCCCCCCCCAACCGAGCCGCCCATCATGAACCCTCACCCCCACCCGGCTCTTCACGCGGCGAGCCCAGCGGCTTTCCCAAGTGTTCCGCTCCCCCGGCTGCTGAAGATGGACATAATCCCGAAGCCTACGTAAAACAGGGCTACGGGATACGCAACGAGGCCGCGCGCGCTCTTCATCCTCCCGATAACTATGCATACTCGTTAGCTCAACCGCCCCCAACCTCCCCACCCACCAGGAAACCGCGCAAGAAATGCACGCGCCGAAGGGTAAATATAAACTCACCACAAAACATAGCGCTCGAACTCAACGTCGACCAACAAATCGCCAAACTCGTCACCGCATACCCCACCACACTATCCAACGGCATCGCAATCCCCAACAACGACGTCAACACCAGCGGCAACAAACAATACCCCAACACGCTCGCGCTCTGCGGGAACGTAAGGGTACTGCTCAGATGTCCGCCCCTGTCGCCGCCACCGGGGTAGCCCGTGTTCCCGTGTCCACCAGCTGCCATGTGTGCGGGCGATGTGCGGCCGTCGGGCGTGTCGGGCGTCATGAGGCTGAGGATTGTGTGCAGGGCTGTGGAGCCCATGAGGGCGAGGCCGTAGATGTAGCCGAAGTGGACTTTGCCGCTGAAGAGGAGGAAGGTGCCGAATCTGCGGTAGGTACGTTGTTAGCTTAGACCTTCGACTTGATTGGGGTAGTAGTAGTCTTTCGCTGAGCCTGCGAGGGGACTTACAAGAAGAAAAACAGAATCGGACCCGCGAGATCGGAATCATCCATAATATGCCTATCAATATGCACGAACGGATTCAACACCGCCAGCGTCTATCGTACCGTTAGCCTCTTCCCTCCTCTCTCCTCTCTCCCTTCACAAACACGCGCGTGGGTCCAAGACAAACCTTAACCTTAATATGCCCAAAATTAACCCCCAACTCCTCCTGCAGCGGCGGCTCCCCCTCATACCCCTCCGTCGAAAAAGCCGCCAACCACCCCGTCCTCAACCCCCCCTGCTCCCCCATCCGTCCACTTACCCTCGCTCCTCCCGCGCCTACTCCCGGACTGCTGAATCCTGTGCCGGCGCCGACTCCGTAACCGCCTCCCATGGAACCGGTAGGCGCGCCGTAGCCGCCATAGCCCCCAGATTGGGAGGGGCCGGAGGGAGGGGAGGGGTCGTAGGTGCTGGGGTAGAATTGCAGGTTTTGGGGGGAGCTGGTGGGGTATTGGTCGGGGGGGGGGGCGTAGTGTTGTGACATCTTTGGGGAGGGTGCGCGCGGCTGCGTGCGTGGTTGGTTTGTCAGGTATTTGTAGATGTGTGATTGATGCTCGTCAAGGTGTGTTTGAGATTGAGGTTGAGAGATAGAGAGTCGTCAAACGTGGTCGTGGAGGGTTGGAGTGGAAGTTGAGGTCTGGATCTGGATCTGGAAAGACAGTTTTGGGACAACGAGCGCATAGCTTAAAGTTACGGTGTACGTAGTTAAGGAGGTCTGTGCCAGCCAGGCAGCGGGGTTTGGAGTCACGTGTTTTGAATTTCGGAGATAGAGATTTTCCGGCCGGGATGGGTTATAAGATTGTATGAGATCTCGAAGGAACAAGAGGAAGATGTGGTCTCAACATGTTCAGTTAAATATCAATTACTTCATTCAATTGAAAAGGCGTCGTAAAAATATATGAACTTGACACTTCAAAAGAGCTGATAGCTAATATGAGTCCCCCAGCGCACGTCGACGCCCCTTAGCGGCATAGAGCTGTCCTTCAACGGGTCTACCCGCCGCCATTGCCGCCGCACCAATGATAAAGACAGCCTCCTTAGTTCCAACCGCCGTTACAGTTTACATGAACTGTTCCTGCCTAGTTTCTCATATCCCTCCTGATCCAGCTGATATAACATCCCACTCCCACATCTCCTATATATACAACCCCAACAGCCCCCTCCCTCCTCCCAGCCCACCATCCATCAATCTCATACCTCAACCCCCCTCCCCCCGATCTCAGTACAAACTCACAATGGCAATCACAAAATCCAACCCCCGAACCCCGCCTTCCATCCCCCTCCGCACACTGCGCACACCCTCCCGCAACATCCCAACCTATGGCCACCCCCTCCTCGACCTTCCGTTCGTCATAATCGACTACCTCATCATCCTCACCACGGAGCTGAATGAGCTCTTCACCATATCCCTTTCCTGTCTCTGGAACTGCACACTCGCCTATTCGATGTTCATCGCTGCGCAAATGTGTTGGTTTTATAATCAAGATGATTGCCTGTGCGTCCCCCCCCCCCCTTTCCCCCAAAACCACACTGCAATGTACTAACGGGAGAGGGGTGATAGGAACCTCGTCTACGCCGTGCGAAAAATGCTAGACGTAATGGGGAATTTCTGCACCGCGCGCGGATAGATGTTCGTGCGTGGGTAGACTAATTTATTATCTGTATAACAATATATGTCTTACTACACGCCTTCCCAGATCTCCACATCCCATGTGTTGTGTTTATCCGCCCCCATAATTCATAATTCATATCATATACTCTGTGAACTCATCGGCCTTTCCGGTGGATCAACCTCCATCTCACCCCCCCTCACACCCACCTCCCTGATCGGCGGCGCGACTATCACCATCGGCACCGTCGGTATCGCCATCATCGGTACATACGTACTTGGCCTCAGTAACTCCAACCCCCCCTCCCCCTCCTCCTCTTCCCCCTTCTCCATCTTCTCACCCCCCTCCTCCTCCTCCCCCTCCCCAACCCCAATAGTCCAAACCCACGCCCGCTTCTTCTCCCTCTTCCTCTTCTTCCTTCCCCCGTCCTCCCCCAACCCCGCCATCCTCCTCCTCATCTCCTCAAACGGCCCCGGCGTCTGCCCCCCATCCCTCGTAGCCCCATCATAAGCCAGCACGGCTTCTATCCCCGTCTCTGTCTCCCCCGCGCCCTCTCCATCGGGGACTGCGTCGTCTTCACCGAGAAGTTCGACGTGGGACCGTATGTATAGCTCTGTTGTTATGGTTTGAGTAAGAGGGTTGTTATACCCCACCCTCCTCCCGCCTTTCTCCACCGTCGTCGCTACCGCACCACCCGCTGTCCGTGCTGGGAGAGGTGAGTTGCGGAGGATAGACCGTAAACTCCTCGGGTGCGTGTAAGGCGCTTTATATGGCGTCGTTGACCCTGTCGTCGCTCGGCGGCGGGGTGTGCGTGGTGAGGATGGGAAGGGGGATGGTGCGAGAGTGGGTATGGAGACGTTGATGCGGCGAAGGCGGGAGGTTGTTGCTGTTGTGGTGGCTGCGGCGGCGGCGATGGTTGTGGTGTTGGTGCCTGTAGATACTGTAGATGTAGGCGAAGAAGGGTGCGCAGACTGAGGAGGGGTGAATGTAAATGGAGCCTGTAGCGATACATCCGGGTGAGCCGTAACAGGCGTGGGAGCCTGCGTCGTCGGTGTATCAGGGTAAACCACTGTAAACGGCCCCGGTGTCTGGATTCTATGAGACGGGAGGAGTGCCGATTGAGGTGCCCCGCTTGTTACGAGGCGTAAGGATTTCGGGCGTGCTGAACTCGCCGAAAACGATGTGGCAGTTACGGGTGCGGCGGACATGGGGAGCGGCGAGGCGAGCGAGATGGCTGCGGCGTAGGCGTTGGAGAGGGTGTTGAAGGCTGTGGGGGAGGAGGGATCGATGTCTGCTTTGAGAGCTGTGGAGGACTTGTTCAGTGTCATTGGTGCGCTTGGAGTTTTGATCTGGAGGGATAGTCGGGGCCTTTTAGGCGGGGAGGAGGTGTGCGACATGTCGGCTTGGTGGCTCATGACTGCTAGCATTCTAGAGTCGGCTTTTGGTGTGATGACGAATTCGGGAGTTGTTGTTGGTATGTGTGCTGTATTGGTGACTTCTATCAGTCGTGAAATGGAGTGATCCAACTTGTATCTAGAGTCCGTCGAGGTGTGAGGAGGAGGATCCGGCCTCTGTTGACTTGATATATACGCAACACGAGCCGAGTCGATCGACTTCTTTCTATATTCGAGATCCTTGAGCCGAGCACTGTCCTCCGTATCGAAACAAACAAGAATAATGAAAACGGAAAACTGGAATGGAGGAGGTGGAGTCAAGCGCGGGCGGGAAGCATGTATATAACCAACACCAAGGCCATGCTTGATCGCCACCACCACCACCCCCCTCCCCCCCGGCCCAACCAGCACTACAAGGGTTTGTGAGGGGTGGATTATATTCATAGCCACTGCATCGGGCAGCCGCCGATAGCGAGTCTACCCCCGTATCGCCCACCTCCCATCCAACAGGAGCGCTACCGCTGTCAGAACCCCCCATGGTGATTCGCAGGATTCCCCCGGGATGTCGACAGCACCACCAGCACAGTGCACAACAGACGCGGTGTGACCACTTCCCCTCGCCCTGCCTCTACCCAACGAAAACCCTCCATACCAGGAACATGCAGGGCTCTCCCGAGAAACATCCCAGAATGTCGCAGCACCCCCCTCCCCCTTCCGCAATCCACGGCCACGAATGCGAGCGAGGGATGCACCATACACCCCACCATACCCCCCCTAAGCGCCGGAGAGGATATTAATATCCCACCCCACCCATCCCGAAGAGCCAATCAGGGCATCTTGCGGGGGTCCGAAGGATGTGATGGGGAAGACTTGTAAGCGCTAAGCCTGCGGGTGTTCCCTGTCGCTGAACGGCGTTTCTATTTGCTGAGAGGATTGGATTTAGCCGGCTGCGAGACGGGGGGACGCGGCTGTCGGCTCGGGCTGGTTTAGCTTTGCGCGCGGAAGATGAGGCGGAGGGAGAGGGATTACGGGGTGGGGATGGGCGGAGTTAGCGGTGTTGGTGGGCGAAGGATTGGGGATTTAAGATTAGTCGCGCGGTGGAGACGGGGGGCACGGGGATTTTCCGACGGTTTGGAAATAGAAGGATGGAAGGAGTCGAAGGATTGAGGTGGAGATGAGGAGGGAGCTATCGTGAATTGCCTACTTGCGTATATGTTTTCTAATTACGGACATAAAAATAGATGATCCCCCTGAAGATCGTATTTGGTCGTGTGTCCCTGGTGTTGTTATGGAGTCATAAACGTCATCTTTGCCACTGGGGAGCTTCGTGTTTTGGGATTCGTATACCCCACTGGAATCTTCGCCACTGGTAGGTTTCATTGCTGGGTCTCATCTGCGCCACTCATGTCCTCGTCAGTGGTAAGCTTCATTTTTAGACTTTGGATCTGTGCGTGGTTTGTTTTTGCACTATTATCTTGGGTGTAATCTCAATATAGATCGACGCGAATTTTATTATCGAAGCCACAAATAAATCCTGTCATCCTCTTAAGATAAATATTCACAGAGAGCAATTTTATATAGAAGCCAAGAATGAATCCTGTCAGCCCTTGACAAGAAAAAGCTATTGCTAAGTTCATAAGCTTCAGTAACAGCGGTTTGAATGTATGAAGACTATTATGAATATCAGGGAAATGAGAAGTCATCACGAGCAATTAAACTTACCCTCACTCAGCCACGAAGGAACCTTGCCAGTTCCTGAGAGTGATCAGCGCAATTAAACATCCCCATGTCTCTCTTGATCACGACTGAATCCTACAAAATGTTGACGCGGAAAGGTCGCTGTTGTCAATAAACATCATCATAAACACCATCTGATGATCATCACGCTCAATTTCAGTAACTCATTTATTGGTGATCCTAAACTATTTAGAAGTCTCCAGCCAGGCAAGAACAGCACCCATAGAACCCGTAAATCCCATGAAGCCCCGTCACCCCGTCAACAACCGTTCAGCCACCCAGATCATAAAGATCAAATCTCAGAAATCGCAAAAACTTTATCCACCCCCATCGTCCGGTATAAACAAACGCCACCCGAACCCTCGGTACGCCTCGCCATGCCAACCTAAACACCGAAAACACCACCACGCCGGTCAGAGCCCCTGCGGCTTGTTCAGAAGAACAGAGGCCGAGAGACGGGACTCTAGTTACCGCGCGCCATGTCGATGTACGACTGGTTGGGAGTCTCGTACTCGGCGACGAAGTACTTCTCCAGGTTGGGCTTCTTGACCATCCAGTTGGTCAGCTTGATGATCTCCTCGCGGAGGTGGCTGACCGACTGCTGGTCCATGTTGGTCTGAGCGATGAGCTCAGGGAGGGAAACTGGGGTTGGGTTTTAGTGATCCGTGTGTTTGAAGGGAGAGGGGGAAGGAAGGGAAGGACTTACCCAAGAGGCGGCAGAGATGCTCCGCACCGTAGGTCTGGTTGGCGTTCTTGCCAGCCATGTCTCCAGTGGGGGCCTCCCAGAGCTGGATCATCTCGAGGTACTGAGCACGCTCGAAACTATAGAACATTAGAATCATAAACAAGATCGAAAGATTATGATGAACTTACCGGTAGAGAAGGATTCTACCCAGGCACTTGTCAAAGTACTCGCGAAGTCCAGCGAGCATCTCCTCGAGGATGCTGGCCTCAGGGCTGCCAGGGGCACGCTTGGGCATCTCATCGTCCTCATAGTCCTTGAGGATGGTCTCAACCGAGTGAGCGGCCGGAAGAGGAACCAGCTGCTGGTTCTTGGTGACGTTCTCCCAGTCGTCGACGAGGATCGCCTTGATGCGATCTGGGATTGGCAGGCTGATAGCTGGGCGGTCAAGGAACCCATCCTCCTGTACATTGAACCGGGTTAGAAAATAATCAAGGTGTCTGCTAGCAAAACAACGTGTGAAAGTAGCGCGGTGGCATGGGCGGTCCTCCTGGAATCCGATTGAACCGTTGTGGATGCGCTTGATGGCCTTGCGCATTCTGGAGATGCGTTCCTTTGGGTCCTCGGGGGGTTCTTTGTCGCTGGAAGATCCATCGGAATCGGTGGGCTGAGTAGGAGCTGGCTTGTTGGGGATGATGGGGTGTTTCTTCTTCTTGAGATCGGATTTGGTAGGGGGGTGGGGAAGAGTGATGCTTTGCTTGACTCGGCCAGACTTGGTGAGGTATTGGTAGTCTGGTGTGGGAGGCAGCTTGGAAAGGAAGTCCGTGGGATGTTGCGAGGTATCCAGGAGGAATGCAATAAGTGCAGGATTCTTTGGCACATAATTGGCAATGTGTGCAGGTACCTCTGGCACCTTCGCGGGGGGCAAGGTGAGAGCACACAGGCCCTTAGCAACTGGGTCTTTGGGAGGTAGAGCTTTCTCCACATCCTCAGCAAATGGATTGGACCTCTTGTTAGATCGAGTGATCCTCATGGGTCGATTCTCCTGTTTGGGTTGCGACATGATGGAGCTTTGCTTGGGGTTGTTGTGGTGAAGCTCCAATTTTGTCTTGTTGGAAATTTGGAGGTTTGTGGGCGTTGGGGTGTGTGGTAAACACAACAACCCCCTTTCCGCAACGTTCCGCGAAGTTGGCGGAAATGCGTACTTGGGTACATGCGTACATCTCGGCGGTATCCAGTACAGTGAAATCCAGGTCCAGATTTGCGTTGGCCCACCGGAGGCCTCCAGGAGGACAAAGATTCACCCCACAAACGTGGCGGTGTCTCTGTAAATGAAGCAAAAAATAGAAAATTCACATACCTGTTCGAGATCGTAATCTCTCAAGCGCCTAGGGGCGCGTCCTCCACCCTGAGCGGCCATGCTGCCACGCTCCTCACTGCCGCGGGCAGAGCTGAAGTCGGATCCGTTGGCACGGCCCTTGGTCTTTGCGGCCTTGGAGGCAGATGGAGCAGGCTTGCCCTGGAGAGCCTTCATCTGCTCGTGGAGCTGGGCGGCAAGCAGCTTGTTTTCCTCAGTAAACTTGCGCACGCGATCTTGAGGGACCCAGTCGTCCCAGCTGTAGAAGACAAATTGTGTTAGTTGGATTTCTTGTTGCTACCCCTTATTTTGTAGGTTGCTGCGCACGGACTGTAGGCTCAAGAGGGAAGAGATTCTCGACGTGACAAAACACACAGAGCACACATTTATGAACCACCAATTGAGGAAATAATGATTCACAACAACGGCAGCAGATGTGTACACGAAGACAAAAACACAACTTGCAAAAGGACAAAAAGACAAAAAGACACCACAACGTAATACCACAAGAACACAACAAGTACAATAAACACAATTGACAGAACTGAAATCTCCCCATAAGTACTTACGTGTTCTTCCATCCCTTATAATGGATCTTGTATTGCCACGAACCCCCATCAGTGGTGGCCCTGGAATCCAAGACCTTGGCTTCATACAACATCTCATGATGAAAGCACAGAACGCGCTCATCCTTGGCGAAGGGAGCCACCGCCTTAGCTGGAGCCATTGCCCAGAGTGCCCGAGGTGGTTGGCCGGAGGGTGGCTGGCTGGAGTTCTTCTTTCTACCCCTGTGGTGATGTTAGAACGTTGAGAAGTGAAGATTCCGAAGAATGTAAAGCTGTGAGAACGTGTCTTGTCTTGTCTGAAAAGAATTGTATGATTGATTTGAAGGGGGGGAAGAGAAAAGGGTTGATGTTGTGTGTTTGGATGAACTTGGAGATGCGGAAAGGAGGCCTTTCAAGACTTCGTTTTCCCGTGACTTTTGGGGTCGACGCGTGCAGGGAACACGGAGGAAGAAACAGAGGGAGAGACAGGCGACACAGGCACACACAAGACAAAGGCTCAGGGCAACTTACATCTTGTCGGAGATCGGAGGATCAAAAGTCCGAAGAGCTTATCGATTGTAAGAAATCTGGTCCGTGCGTTGATATTGAAGGGTACGCTATAAAGCCTACCTCAGCCTCGTCGAGGGGTAAACAGAAGAAGAAGATTGATGTAAAGTGTGATGAAAGATTGATGAAACAACAACCACAAAAGTCGCTGTTGAAAGAAGTTGAAGGTTGAAAAAAACAAGAAGAAGAGGAAAAAGAGAGGAAGAAGGTGCAAAAGGGTGGTAAACAAAGAACACACCTCGCCTCGCCCGCTACGCACGCTTCGCGTCTTCACCCACCCCGACTGCTTTGGGAAGTCCCTCTTTCCGCCAGATTCCGGCGTGGGTCCGCGGCTGGTCACACGCACGCCGAGAAGAGGTTATCTCAGAGCCTCAGGCCGACGCGCAGCGGCCAAAGCGGCAACAAGGGCGGCAGCTGACCTATCTACGGAATCATTTGGAAGGAACCTCACGCGCCGTATACACACAGACAGACCTATTCACGGAACTATTTGGACGAGTCCTCCCACGAAATATTTATCTACGGAATTATTTGGAAGGAACCTCCCACACCGCCCTATCTATCCACGGAAGTATTTGGAGGAGTCCTCCCACGCCTCTCACACACACACACACACACACACACACCCCACCACTATGCCACCACCAACAGAATCCCACATCCTCACCTCCTTCCTTCTCCCCCCCTCCCCTCTTCCCACTATCCTCCCCCCCAGCGCCTTCACCGCCCTCTTCCCCCCCTCCACACCCGCATCCTCAATCGCACGCCTGTACCGCCTCCTAAGCCACCAGCGAGCACTGCTTACGGATGCTGTGAAGGCTGATATCGAGGATGAGGTCAGGAGAGGGGTGGCGCAGCGGAGAGCGGTGGTGAGGACGAGGAGGGAGAGGGAGTGGGGGGAGGAGGAGGAGGTGGGTATTGAACGTGCTGTAAGTGTTCCATCCTTTTACCATTCTCTACTATCATTGTTACGATCCTCTATACCTACCACTATCTATCACACAACAGTAACTAACCACTATCTTAGCTCTCACCAACCAACCCCGCCCCCCTCGCCCGTCCCCGGCACCACACTCTCCTCACCATCCTCCCCACCCTCGACACATCCACCGAAGACATCGAGACTGAAATCGCCCTCTTGGAACTTGAAGCAGAGACGCTGCTGGCGGGAATCAGGAATACGGTTGGGGGGTTGAGCGATCTGAGGTATGGGAGGTTTAGGAATCAGGAGGTGGGGGAGGGGGTTAGGGGGGCGTTGGAGGGGGTGGGTGGTAACTGAGTTACTGTGATGGGAATGGGGATTGGGTTGTGGAGGAGAGAGAAATGGGGGCTGTGGCTGTGATGAACTTTGAGGAGTAATTGGGTGTATAGGCGTGAATCAATAGTTGGCACACCATGCTTGCTGGTATGGGGAAATGGGAATTATTACAAGATCAATTTGAAGCTACTGTGGAATAACGAGAAGTAATTGCTGAGATAAGAAGGCGGTAGACTGGATTGACAGGAACGGGAAATGATAGCCAACGAGTCGAGTTATAAACAAAATTGACACAGAGTTAAAACGTGCAGTAAACTACGCCACACAACAAAGTCACACAAACACTCAATCATACCATCAGATGAAACAACACACGCCCAAAACCCTCAAATTAAAAATATGATGATAACTACCACGCGACCACACCTCTACATTTACCTCCCACCCTACCCCCATGGCTACCTGTGCCCGTGAAGTCGCGTCCTTGGCCCTAATACCGCGTGTGTATAAAAGAGTTTAAAAATATCGAAAGAGCGAAGAAGGAAAATCGGTCAAGTCGTCTCTCTGGAGCGAGACAATTTATCTGGCTGGTGCTGCTGCTGGTGCTGGTCCTGCGCGGCCTTGTTCACGGCGGCTCCTGTGATTGCGTTAGTAACTGAACTTGACAAATTGCTGCGTGATGAAACAGAGCAAGAGGAGGGAAGGGGAACATACATCATAGTGCGCGAAGCGAAAGAGATCAAGATCATGAAAGCCCAGTTTGGCAGAATGTTGAAAGCCCAAATAACCCATCCCGTAACAAGATCCAAACCGTACTGCTGGGCAGTTCCGTGGAATGGGTGGAAGTGACCCTCATACGCCGGCCTCTCCTTCCAGCTCTTCGTCGCATGCAACTTCACCAGATCCATCGCCGTGACAGTCGTAGTATTGAACCCGTGAACATGCACATCCGTCTTCGCCGGCGGCGCATTAACCTCAAAGATATACATCAGCGGCGCCCCAGCCGTCCACGAGTGACACAAGATGGGCTGATGATCGCAGTTGATCAGTCCCAAATGCGGCGCCGTAGGATCCGCCTTGAACAGCAGCGCGCTCTCATTGAACGCCCGCGTCAGCTTCTCGCAGTTGCCCCAGCACGTCTTGTTGCCTGCCGTGAGCAGGACCCACCATTCCTCCGGACCCTTGGAGGCGGGGGTCACGCTGTTGAGGAGGGTGGAGCGCCAGTTGTTGAGGGAGAGAATGTCGATGTTGGATCCGCCGGCTTTGGCGATGGCGGCCTCGGCGGCGGAGAAGGTGTTGGTGTGCGGGATGAGGGAGTAGGCTTTGTTGAAGTAGTGGAGGGCGGTGTCCTGGAGTTGTTGGAGGGGGTCTTGGGTCTCGGCCACGGCGAGGAGGGGGAGGGCTAGGAGGGTGACGGCGGAGAAACGCATGGTTGCGGTGGTGTATTAAATGAAGGAAGCTGTTGGAGAATTGAAGTCAGTTATATGTTTACTCGGCCGGCGGCTGTGACGGGAATGGATGGGGATAGATAGGATAGCTTGTCAGGCGCGTCTGGTCTGAGACATGTTGACGTACCTTGAGGGTAGATTAGAAACGAATACAGCAACACCTCTCACAATTAGATAAATAAAATAAAAAGGGGGTTGAAGGTTGAAGAAGCTGGTGAGAAATATAGAAATTCTCTAGTTAAGATGAGAAGAAGCTCCTCCTTCGGGTCTCACTGGGGGGACGTGCTTTTCGGGTCTTTAGGGGAGCCAGATAGGCCAAAGTGGACGAGGTGGAAGAGCACAGAAGGACTGGAAGAACCGCGTTTCTTACCCGCTCTCTGTCCTTTCCTCATTCAGGCGATGTCGTGGAGTTGATTGGCTAGGAGAGCTGTTCCCCACAAATTCGCTAATTTACCCGGAATGCGACTAGTGGCTGTAGGTGGAGTATGGGGAGATAGAGGGATGGAGGTGGGTTGGATGACAGAACACGTGGAAGTTGACATAGAAAATCACGTGTTGTTTGGGGGATGTGTGTTTTGACTGTGATATATAGGGAGATGTAGACTACTTGATACTCTGATATTAGGTGAAGAGATGAATCTTGTAAAACATTACGGAAGATGTTTATAAGAGATAAGAGAGAGCGCGTGTTGGAGTCGGTTGAAAATCATTTGAACGAGTGGTCTATGGCGCTGGGTTGGGGTATCATGCACGTGATCTAAGATTATTGTATCATGTGACTGTGCTGTTTACAGCCAATCAATTAATTATGGCCGAGTGGTCGAAGGCGCAAGCTTGTGGTACTTTGCACGTGACTATTTCTCCTTAGATCATGTGACCTACGACTACGTGGCTGCCTCACGTGCCTGTTATCAGCCTTATCGCACACACTAGCTACGGCGGGGCGGGGAAAACTGCACAGCTTTTGTAGATTCTCACAAATTTCTTGAGACGCAGATAACGAGGGACCATCGATAATTCTCGATTTAGACAAAAAAGAGAGCAAGCATGGCTCAACCCACCGCCACGCCTCTCAATATGTCTCTCGAGGAGAAACTCGACAAGATTCGCATGCCCAAGCTGCAGAATCAGCAACAGGTATGTTTGAACCAACACACTGTACACCCTAGACAGCACACAGGACTGACCGCAAATCTCTAGACCGGCGTTGTGCTCAAGGCCGTCGAGGATACCCTCCGGGACCAGAAAACCGATTTCACACCGACCGGTTACTTCGCCGCTCTCCTGGCCCTCCTGCCCCAAGCCATCACCTCCAGCGGAGTCGTCAACAAGGAATTGGCCACCTCCGTCGTCTATCTTCTCGATGTCGTAACGCCCTTCGCGCCAGAGCCCCTCCTGCGCTCAAAATTCTCGCAAATCCTCACAAACATTGCGCCAGCCCTCTCATTACCCGAGGCCGATGCGCCGCTCCTCAGGCCGTCGATTGGATGTCTCGAGTCCCTTCTCCTGGCCCAGGACTCCTCGGCATGGGAGCTTTCTCAGACACAAATCGGCCCCCGCCGCGCCATCGCTGGTCTCTTACAATTAGCCGTTGACCACCGCCCAAAGATCAGGAAGAAGGCCCAGGATGCGATTACGAAGGTGCTGAGGAACCCGCCACCGAGCCCTTCCAGCGACCACCCCGCAGCGGACATGTGCGCCGAGACGGCGCTGAAGAGCATGTCTGATCTGGCAGCGAAGGCCAGCCAGGCAAAGAAGCAGAGAAAGGGACAAGCCGACGCTGAACATGAGCCGGCTCTTATCCATTCGCTGCACTTGGTCAAGACAGTAGCTGCGGCTTCTGGAGGGTGGCCAAGTAAGAAGATTGAGGCGCTTTGCGAAGTCCTCCTCAACATCTCCAAGTCTAGCAACGAGTACATGACCATGGCTGCGTTCGAGGTTTTTGAGATTATCTTCCAGGGAATGGCCGAGGACGAGGTTGCCTCTGCGAAACTACCAAGACTTTTGGAGGTTATTTCCGAGCTGCGCCCATCGCAGAACGACTCCCAGCTTCTCCCACCGTGGATCGCTGTTATTTCCAGAGGATATGATGTCAGTGCTCAGATTAACCCCGACGAGACTTTCCAGCAACTGCCTGAGCTATTTGCCATGATTTCGGGCTTCATGGCTTCCGCATCACACAATATCCGGATTTCCGCATCGGAGTGCTTAATGTCGTTCATGGCAAACTGCGTACCTGATATGGTTCTCCTCGAGCCGTCCATTTACGACGAGAAAGTCCTGGAGAAGTTGTCGAAGGCAGCAATCGACTTACTTAGCCTTAAATACCAAACAGCATGGATGGAGTCTTTCAATGTCTTTGGCGCCATGTTCGACAGCTTGAGATGGCGCTCAGACCCCATCTTGAGAGAGGTAGTCAAGACCGTTGGCGATCTTCGCGGAAACAACTCCTTCTCAGGAAAGAAGGAAGCAGATGAGGTCCTCGGCAAGGCGATCCGTGCTATGGGCCCTGAGGCTGTTCTGTCCATCCTGCCGCTCAACCTAGCAAAGCCAGTCCCCGGCCAACCCGGAAGAGCGTGGATGTTCCCCATCCTCAGAGACTTTGTCAGCAACACCAAGCTCCAGCACTTCAGAGATGAGCTCTTGCCATTGAGCGAGCTCATGTTCCAGAGGGTGTTGGATAACGGTGATGCCGAGCGTACAATGGAGATTAAGATTTTTGATACCTTGGTGAAGCAAATCTGGGCAACCCTGCCTGGCTACTGTGACCTGCCATTGGATCTGACCGAGGCCATGGATCAGAAGTTCGCTGAGATCCTGTCTACTCTTCTGTACACGCAAGTGGATCTCCGATCTGATGTCTGCAAAGCATTGCAGACATTGGTCGAGTCGAACCAGGTTATTGCCTCGATTGAGGAGGAAGATGACTTGGTTCTCCAGTCCCGCGTTTCCAAGGCCGTGGCACAGAAGAACCTCGAGCATCTGTCTGGTTTTGCCGGTAACATGCTCGCTGTTCTATTCAACGTCTACAGCCAGACCCTGCCACAGTTCAGAGGCTACATCCTCAAGTGTATCAATGCCTATCTTAGCATCACCCCACCTGCCGAGCTGATGGAGACATTCCAGCGTGTTACCACCGCGCTCGAAGGTTCCCTCGCCGAGAGCGTTGCAAAGACTCAAGCTGAGAAGCAGAAGCAGAAGCAGCAAAATAACGAAGACAAGATGCCACAAACAAGCCACACTCTTATGGATCTTGTTATCACTATCTCCGTCTACCTTCCTCGTGAGAGCTTCATTACTCTTTTCAACATTTCTTCCCTCATTATTGTGAAGGATGACGACCCGCAACTCCAAAAGAAGGCATACAAGCTCATACCAAGGCTCGCCGAGTCGGAAACCGGCAAGGCCGCCCTCCAAGAGCGCAGCGCAGAGCTGCAACAGCTTCTACTAAGCAGCTCCGAGAAGGTCTCCCCACCAGCCAAACGTGACCGCCTCACTGCCATCACAACCCTCATCCCCTTCCTCCCCTCCGACTCCCTCCACTTCATCCCCTCCATCCTCTCCGAAGTCGTCATCTCCTGCAAAGAGACCAACGAGCGCGCCCGCACCGCCGCCTTCGACCTCCTAATCCTCATGGGCGAGAAGATCGTCTCCTCCTCCGGCGCCACCATCCACAACAGCAAAGTCGCGCACATGCCCGACGACGCCCCCGCCGCCACCGCCAACCTCGAAGAGTACTTTACCATGGTCAGCGCAGGTCTCGCGGGTAGCACACCACACATGGTCTCCGCCTCCATCACCGCGCTCACACGCATCCTGTACCACTTCCGCGAGCAGCTCAGCGCAGAGACCCTCACCGATCTCGTCCAGACAATGGATCTCTTCCTCACCTCCAACAACCGCGAGATCGTGCGCAGCGTCCTCGGTTTCGTAAAGGTCTGCGTCATCAGCTTGCCACTCGCGCTCATGACACCCCGCCTCGAGACCCTGATCCCCAACCTCATGGTCTGGAGCCACGAGCACAAAGCCCAGTTCAAAGCCAAGGTAAAGCACATCCTCGAGCGCATGATGCGCCGCTTCGGCGTCGACGTCGTCACCAAGTTCTGTCCCGAGGAGGACCGCAAGCTCATCGCCAACATCCGCAAGACGAAGGAGCGCAACAAGAGGCATAAGGAGGCTGCCAAGGCGGCTGGCGAGGACGATGACGAGGATAAGCAGCAGCGCAAGGGCAGGTTCGAGAGCGAGTACGATGAGGCGCTGCAGGATAGCGATAGTGAGGGCTCGGATGTCTCGGATAATGAGGTCTTGGGTAAGAGCAGCAGGAAGCGTCGCGCCGAGGAGAAGGGCGGGAAGAGCTATATTGTTGAGGATGAGGAGGAGCCGCTTGATCTGCTGGATCGTAGGGCGCTGGCGAATATCTCTAGCACGAAGCCTTTGAAGCAGCGCGCTGCGGCTGGGAGGAAGGCCGCGAAGACGGATTTGGATGGGAAGTTGATTCTTGGAGAGGATAGCGATGAGGATGACAAGATGGTTATTGATACCGGTGATAAGGATGAGGAGGGTGGTGTTGGTGCGTATGTCAATGCTCTTAAGAGCAGAGATGCGGCGCAGAGGGGTAGAGGCGGCAAGCTGAAGTTCAGCAATAAGAGGGATAAGAATGACGACGAGATGGACGTTGACGACGAAGATATCCAACAGGTGAAGAAGCAAATTGGCGGTGACCGCAGGGATTCCAGGGGAGGTGGCCGAGGCCGCGGCGGAGACCGCGGTGGACGTGGTAGCGGCCGTGGAGGATTCCCACAGAGGAGAGGTCTTGGAGAGGAGAAGAGGAGCGGACCATCTGGTGATGGTGGAAGGGTTATGAAGAGCCCAAGGGGAAGGGGCGGTGGCCGAGGTGGGAGAGGTGGAAGGAGATAGGTTGTAGATGATGACGGTGCTTTTAGTTATGTTGGGAAAAATATCAAGGGTTCTTATGATGCTTATATGTAGAAATTATCTATATTTTAAGTCGCTCGAAATCAATGGCACAGAGTGCTTCATGAACATCTTTCCACATGGCAATGTGACTTCAATGATGTTCGGTGCACAGAAGAAAGGACGGTTTGTGATGGTATGGAGTTCAGATCCATTTGAAGGTCGTCTTGTTATGTTACAGTCTATACATATACAGTACATGTTCCCAAACGCCGTTGCTGTGCTCTGCAATATGTGTACACGAGACTTTTCCTCCCTGTTGTCCCCCAAGGCTGACACTCTCCCGCTCTGCCAATTCGACTGTCGTCCATCCTCCTGTCCAGGCGCTCATCCCAATGCCTTCAAACAACACTGTTCCCAGATTGCACCGTATCTCCCATTATATTTCCCTTCCATCCCCCTTTCACCTCGGCGCTGCCCTCTCGATGAAGAACCCAGGATCCGGCCGCCTCTCCGCACTCAGCTCGCTCTTCGTCTTCGGCTCCGCAACCTCCTCAACCTTAACCAGCTCCTTGACTTTCATAATTTGACCAGCGACATCGTGCGAAACGGGGTAGAAGACCGTCTTCATGCGTCGGCGGAGACCGAGGGCCTTGAGGACGCCCTGCGTGCGCTTTGGCAGCCCGATGGCAGAGCGCATGAGCGTAATGCGGAAGAACGACATCGTGTTGATCTATAGCAGTTCCGTTAGTCTAAGCCGATTGACAGTGTTTGGAGAGGTCAGCCGCGTACTGTGGGATTCGTTGCGATATTTGGCTTGAGGCTTCAAAAGTCGAGATGTCGCGAAATACACTTTTTGGTCGTCCGTCCCGGGGTCACGTGCGCAGTGGGACCCGAAACTGGCACCCCTGTAGGTACATGCCCCACGACAGCTATGCTGGACCACGACAAGTACGACTTCAACGAGCGCATGGGCAACGAAATTGACGGCAAAGCAAGCCATGATAAGACGTTAGAATCGCCACTATGGATACAATTGACAGCACGGCGGTGAAGCTCACCGAGCTGCTTCGGCACCCCGAAGACCTCGACAAGATCCCCGCCCTCAAATCCGAGTTCACGCGCAAGAAGGCCGCTTTTGATTCCCAGCTGCGGATTGGCCTCAAGGAGCAATTGGAGGTGACGCAGGCGGGGATGAATAATATCACGGATGGCCAGCGCACGGTTCAGGCGATCAAGGAGGAGATGATGAAGATTGACAAGCTGTGCGCTGAGGCGCAGGATATGATCCATGATTTCCCCAACATCAACCTCGTCTCGCAGACGCACCGGAACTTTAGTGCGGTGGAGGAGATGATGCAAAATTTGGAGGGGTTTAAGGAGAGGTTGGATCGGGTGGGATATATGTTGCAGCAGGATGAGGAGGACGAGGAGAATATGCCGAATTTGCTCAATGTTCATTATGAGCTGACTAGACTACGGAATATTCGTGATGATGCTATGGAGCAGATTCAGAGGGCTGAGGATGCTAGTTTTCAGGGAGACTTGGAGACGCTATTTGGGGACCTGGACGATATCATTGAGGTGTTTGATGAGCATATTGGCAAGATTGCGCTGAACCTTATAAACATTCTGATCAGTGGGAACAACGCCATGGTGGTGCGGCTTGCAGTTATTATCGAGGCGGAAGAGAAGAGCGATAAGATGGTTATTGCTTTACAAGAGGCGCTGAAGGATCACAAGGAGATTGCAGCCAGATTTCAGGGTATCACGGATGGAGCGAAACAGGTCAGAGGGTATAAGGACAAGTTCTTACAAGCAATCCGGATACATGCCGAGCAGAATATGTCAGAGAGCCAAGAGACATTCCTCGACGATTCGACAAAGATCGAAAAGAGCATGCGTTGGTTCTTCAATGACCTCAATGCCGTCAAGCAGGGCATGGTCCCCCTAATGCCGAAGAAATGGAAGATCTTCCAAACATACGGCAAGATCTACCACAGCGTAATGCACGACTTCCTCATCGGTATGGTGGACAACCCCGAGACCAGCTCCTCACATATGCTCGCCATCCTCAACTGGCCAGAGAAGTACTACGCCAAGATTCAAAAACTGGGCTTCCGCGCCGACGAGTTGAGTCCCCACGTCATCGACTCTCGTGAAACGGAACTCGTGAAGGACTTCCGCCAGCTCATCATCCGCTTCCTCGATGAATGGATCAGCCGCATCGCACAGTCTGAGAAGCGGGACTTCGCAGACCGCAGCACTGACGGCGCAAACCTCGATACCGATGAGTTTGGCTACTTCCGTACTCGCAACCTTGTCGATTTGTGGCGCATGCTGCGTGAACAGACCGACGCCGCGGGCAACAGCGAGCGCACCGACGTCGTCGAGGGCGTTATCGACACCATGTTCCAGCGCCTCAAGACGCGCCAGGTTGCATGGCAGAAAATGCTAGATGACGAGGCGGACAAATACACCGGCGCAAATCCCGACATGGAAGGCTTCCAGGCCTTGCAAGATTGGCTCATAGCCACTGCCAACGACCAAATCGCCTGTATAGACGACAACGAAGAAGCCGGCCGCTTCGGCTACCTCACCTCCTTCCGCGAGAAACTCGCCCCCCTCGTCTCCTCCGCCTACCTCTCGCACGCTGACGCCGAGATCGCCTCCCTCCGCGACGGCTACGTCGACCTCTCCACGCACTGCATCTCCACCTTCGCCCAACTAATCCTGCGCGTCGACTTCCGCACTGTAATGCCCGAATTTTTCACCCCGAAATGGTACACCACCACCGCTATGAAGCAGATCGTCGTCACCTTCGAAGAATACGTCGGCGACTACAAACTCGTCCTCCACCACTCCCTCCTCGACATCCTCATCGAAGAAATGTCCGACGCCCTCCTAGTCGCCTACCTCGGCTGCGTCCGCAACCGCGGCGCGAAGTTCCGCCGCCAGGAGCCTTTCCAGGATAAGCTCTTCGAGGACGTCAGCACGGTGTTCGAGTTCTTCACTAGTTTCCCCAACCCGGACGTCGCTGATATCATTAAGACTAAGTGGCGCGTCACGGAGCCGTTCAGCCAGCTGCTCCTTGCGGATAAAGCGTCAGTGCCGGATGTGTTTGAGGGGTTTAAAACGGATTACTGGGATTTGCAGCTTAGTTGGGTGGAGGCGGTGTTGCGCTCGAGAGATGATTTTGATAGGGCGTTGCTGAATGGTGTTAAGGCGCGCGCGGCACAGATGGAGATCAATAGGGGACAGGAAACGATTATGAGTAAAGTGAAATAGAGGGCGGGGTAGATGTTGTGCCGTAGTGTTATTTTGGAGTGAGCGAGGCGTTGGGGTTGGTTGGGTAGCCAGGCAGCGGCATTGCATTATAGGAGTCTTGAAATTTTATATATGAAGGATGGATCACAAAACATCGGATTTTATAAGTGGTTAAAATAAATATCTTGACAAAGCAAACTATTTTTGACTATCTGAACATATGTTTCCAAAAATCAACGACTCCGTGACGATAATATTACCAATCGCCACCCCATCCGCCATGCCCCTGAGCGCTCCTGGCTCCCTTTCCCCCACCATAACCGTCCCAACATTCTAATATTCCGACTCCACTCCAGGCTCCCTCCCCTCAAGCTTCCACTTCCCAATCGTCTTCTTCACCGCAAACCTCGTCTCATCCTTCGCAAACTGCAAATTCCTCATCGGTTTCCACTGCATCAACCCCCTCTGCTTCCGATGCAAATCCTTCACATCGGCCTTCGTCTGCACCTCCCCATCCGCAGGAGGCCCCTCCGACTCCCTCGACGTCGTCGTCGCGTCCTGAAGCCCTAAATCGCTTTCATCGCTATCCTCATCATCATACGTATACTCGCTACTCCGACCCCCGCTCTGCCCCGTACTAGGTCGTCCACTTTGCCCCGTACTAGGCCGCCGTTCATACCCGTCTCCCTGCGCGCTCCTCGCACCCTTATAATCAACGAATTTAGACGGGTCCTCGCCAAACGCCCCCCTCCAGTCGGTACCGTCTTTCGAGAGCCACTTCTTCTTATCATCCTCGTCGGCCTGTGAGAGCACGTCTCGGCCTTGAGTCAGGCTCTGGTCGTGCAGCTGCTGTACTGCGGGCGGCATTTCTTTGGAAACATGCGTCGTGCGCACTCCCTCCGCATGGCACGCCTCCCACGTCTCCTGCGTCTCGCGGGTATCATTGTCACACACAAAGTGCGCGTGGTCTTCGTCCGTACCAGCCTTGAAGCAGCAGCGGAACTGTAGACGTCCGACCTCCTCAATCTTGATATCAGGGATACTATTAAAATTCTCCTCCGTGATATAGTTCTGCGTCAACCGCATCCCCTTATCCGTCTTCCAGATCGGGATATTGATAGCCTCCTCGCGATTATCCTCAAGGTGATGCAACCAGATCACAGCATAGGCGTCGACCGAGCGGCTGCCCGATTTGCGGAACTCGAAGATGACGGGAGAGCGATAGCGGTACTTGACCGGTAGACGCACGTTGTTCTTGCCACTCTTCCTGGCGAGGTCCCAGTACACGCCGTCGCCCTCGGCGAGCTTCTGGCAGTGCGCGCGACCGATTCGGCCGGTGCTGCCGCCGGTGCGCATCTTTAGCTTGGCGGTGGACTGGTACCCGATGGCGATTATCTTGGGTGAGCGGAACTCGAATGTGCCGACGTCCCATCCGAGTTGGTTGATTGGTAGCTTTGTCTCGACGCTGCGGAAGAGGAGGGAGATGCGAATACGGCCAAATCCAATGCCGCCATCTAGAGGATACCATCTTGTAACCTGGGAGCTTGTTTGGAGAATATCAGACAACTTCAGTGGCACGACGCCCAAAATAGGGTCGTGCTGCCTCATCCGTTGATCTCTAACAGTAACCGTGACGATTCCGGATCTCCAGTCTCTCATAAAGCGCTCAGTACCAGCATTGAAGATGGGCTTGCTGCTAACAACCTTTGCACGCGTACGATAGACCTAGAACTGGTTAGTAGTTTCCTATAGCAATGTTGACGGTACCACTTACGAGTTCATCGTTATACAAGATCGTACAGTAACCGCTTGGAAGCTTCTTGCCCTCCTCTTCCTTCGTTTCTCCACTGTCACGAGCGGGTTCAAATTCTCGTCCCTTCCTATTGCCATTGCTGCCCTGAGTATTCTCCAACTCGAGGTTGACAATTTGGTGGATGATAACGCTGCAAACTCCGCTTGGCCACAATGGGTCAGGAGGTGTGTGAACAACAGCATCTTCCTCTGGGTTATCCAAAGATCCCTTCTCATCCTGCAATGCTGGGTTGCCCTTCAGATTATCAGGAAGGTTAATATCCTTCCCGTGAGTCCTGAGAGCAGGACGCATTTGGGGCTTGGAAAAGTACCCAACCTCCCATATCAGCTCACCAGGCATCGAACTCTCGGCCTTAGTACCACAGAGTTTGGATACTTGTGGGTACATCTTGCCAGGGTGCTGGATCATCTTCTGCATGGAGATTTCGACCTTTCCAACGACATCATCGGCGGTGGATCGATCCGAGTCCCAAAGTTCCATTGACAACTGCTCGTCAGCCTTGATGAGGTCAGGAGTAACCAAAAGAGCGCATGTCTCCTCCCAGACAGGGTTGAGATCGTCCTGAATAACGCGGGTGCAGTACATTGGCTTGCCATATTTGGAGAAGCTGACAGTAATGTAAGGATCACTTCCGCCGCCTTCACTGCCTCGGCGGTCTTGCTTGCTAAGTCCAGTTGCCTTGTGGATTCTAATCCAGAGGATACCGAGTGCCTCGACATCTTTCTGGATGTCGTCGCCCTGAAGCATCTTGGCCATATCGAGCGTCATAGACTTCGGAGCAACATACTCAGCTGCTGCTGCTCCAATGGCGTAGTTGACAAATTTCGAGATGAGAGGAAGATTTAAAATATTAACGTTGCTCTCCAGCATTGGCATACAGCCGGCTTGGACCTTTGGGAGGCCCATAAGCGTAAATGTGAGGGCCTTAAGGAATGGTGGCTCAGGAGACATCTGAAGGCGCAAGCGAACAGTGCCAACAAGACCTTGAAGTTCGACCCAAATCGGCAGAGGAACACCGAACAAGCCTTTAATTCCCAGGTAGAAGACAAGCTCCATATGCATATTCTTCGCCTTTGATGAGACGCCCTTTCCGGTTGGCTTGGCATGGTAAGCAAAGGAGCATTCGATGTTGTAGTAATCTCCGCCCTCTTCATCCGCCGCAACTTCTTGGGGGTCCTTTTTCTCGGCGTTTTGTCTATGGATGTCTTCCTTCAACTCCTCTACGTGATGATCGGGTAGAGCTCGAAGACTCAAGATTCGGATTGGGTTGCTGCCTTGGTTGATTTCGGCGACTCGGACATTCTCGATGATACCGGGAACAGAGGCTTGCATGACATCCTCGAGAGTATCGGCCACACTGGCAAACATCTCTGGGTCGATCAGGCCCCAAACAACGCCCAGTAAAGTATTCATCCACTCGACTGATTCTGGGATTAGGTTTGCGACGGCTGTCTCACCCCGTTCTTGTTCGCTAGCCCACTCTTGGTCCCTCCCAGCCCGTACCACAGCCTTCATCCACAGGAAGATGCCTGAAGCGACACACGTTCCCAGCGGGATAAGACCGTAAAGTGCTCCACCAAACATCTTTCCCAGTATCACAATGCCTACAAGCACGCCAATACATAGCATTTCCGTCCGCTTCTCCAGCGCCTCAAACATTGGCTCGTAACTGATCGAAGGTGTCGGATGGAAGAGGATGTTCGTCATTTCGCCATGGATCGGCACATCAGAGGTGCTGCCTGGGTGGATAGGATCTGGCGGCGCCGTAACATCTTGTGCGTTCTTATACTCTTCGCCGGATTGATGCCTGTGGCTTTGCATTGTCGTCGGTTTCCCAAGATTCGCATTGGGTACGGATAGCTTCGGATTGAGCGCGGCATCCATAAAGTTCTCATCGACATCCTCAATCTGCACCTGCCGACCAGTTGTCGGATCCGTCACTGTCTTCCGGGAGCTTGTCGCTTCTGTTGTTCGCTTGTCCTTGTGTGCCTGGACCTCAGGTGATTGCTCTTGCTGCTGTGCCATCATTTGTGCATCGCGAGACTTCTTTTCCTTGTCCATGTTCTCAATGAACCTCTGGATGTTAGGCACTGGGTTGCGCCCAGAGTAATGCCCCCCAGGCGCGAACTTCGCGTCGGCGGACGACATGGTGAAGGTAGTAATGTCCTATCAGTATAGAATAGCTCCAATGGAGCTACTTTTCGGGGTTCAAGCAGCTCCCAATTGCAAAGGTGGTTCCGTCACTCTTTGATCTGGGGTTCTCATATGATGGCCCGCCAGCAGTTTAAAGAACGCGTATATACCGTGATAAATGAAAAGAAAGAATGGAGAAACAGCAGAGCGGGAATTGAAGGCCACTAAAAGCCCTAACTGCGGTTCCTTAACAATACAGGCTTCTTGTAAGGGATTCTGCTGTTGTCATAGGTGAATTGCCAAGTTGCTTCACTGGTTCGCTGCGTGGGGTTGGATCAGGGCCTTCTGACGTCATACCCACTCCTCCAAGCGTTCAAAATATTTGAGCCACAACAAGATAACAGCCTTCCAAGCGATAAAGCCAGCATAAAGCCACCGGGCTGTGGCTTATATCTCACTAAAAGTTACAATAGTATCTTTAAATATGGAGAATTGATCCAGAAAATGATCCAGAGCCGACCAAAAAGAGTACTTTGGTTTCAGCTCTGCGAGGTTGGAGAATTTCCGCATTGAGTAATCCAAAATGCAGCGCTTGTGATGAACCAGGCATTGGATCGCCGATCTTTTCCCCAGTACCTGGCATTTGCGTCATTGCAACCACGACAACAAACCAAGCAAAGCCTCAAAAACTGCGGGAGTGAGGGACACGAGTAAGGGTATCAGTAGTTTACAATTCTCTATGCTCTACCGCCCTTTTCCTAACACTGTTATATCCGTTATATATACAAGGTCGATTTGAGATTTGAGATTACCACAAGACGCCGCCCAATGTAAAACCGCCGTGAAGCCTATCAATGTCGCTCTATATCATACACTTAGTTGCATAGTGAAACAGCTCCTGCTCATGTCACGGCCAATGGCGACAGCTGGCCGTTCTTGCCATATCTAGCTTCTACACAGAATATTAGCCCCGTCCCCATCAAATATAACTCCCCCTTAACTCTTGGGAAGGCTCACTGAAGAACGTATAACTCAGCGTCACCTGCTCAATCCCCTTCATGTTCGGGTCATTCACAAACTCCGGATCAATGTAGAAGAACACCGGCATATCCACCGTCTCCCCAGCATTCAGTCTCTGCTCCTCAAAACAGAAACACTGGATCTTGCTGAAATGCGGCGCCACCTGCCCAGGCGTCACGCTGTACGTAGCAACCCCAATAATATCCTCCGACGACTTGTTCGTCGCAGTGTAGAACGCCAGAGCTGTCTCGCCTGGAAGAACTCGCACCTCACGCTGCTGCGGGGTGAAGCTCCAGGGCAAAACGTCGGAGACCGAGCCGTTGAAGGTAACCCGGATACGCTTGGCGCCCACGACGGGCCGGAGCGATTTCGAGGGGTCGTCCGTATTATGAGCTGCGGATTTGATCGGCTGGCCACCAAAGCCAGTAGTTGCGCAGATCTAGAAAGAGGGGATCAGCTTATACCCTGTGTCAATCCCGAGGGGTGAAGTAACCCACCATCTTATACAACGGCACAGAGCCGTACGAAAGCGCGACAGTCCCCAAAATAATACTGAGAGTATAAAACCTGCACAGAGTCAGTAAACCGCCCGACCCAGTAACCGGCGTCTACATACATAGTAGACGTATTCTTCTTCGCAAACGGCGCCCTCATCTGCTCCATCGTCGGCGCAGTATTGCTGCTCCCCCGCGGCTTCGATTCCCCAGAGATCCCTCTCACGGGCCGCCGGATCGGCGTCCGCGCGCACGATCTCCATGCGCTGGCGGCATTCCGAAGCCCGAGTCTTGGGGCGTTCATTGTGGGCGGGTGAGGGGGCGGATTTCGTTCTGTTTAATTTCGTCAAGTAACCGTCTCCATCGCGCACCTTGGTGGTCGTTTTGGAGCTTCGGAAATATTGTCAATCCTAATCCGAGGACCAAGCAAACGGATAATTGATAATCCGGCTAAAGCTAGGTGTGATTCTGGCCCCGGAATTCAGGCAGAATCAGGCACTCACCCTGAAACCCGTGATGTATTATAGTTGTTTCGTACGTAGAATAGCCTTCGGGGCCACGGCATAAGTAAAGGCCGTAGCCCCATAGAATTCTACAAGTTTGGTTCGCGCTCGGAAATCACATCTGGTAGCAATTGCTTGGAAAAAGGTGTCCAGTTCTACCTGGCTCCTTAGGGGCTTCGAACGGAAGGGGGCTAAGGGGCAGCTTTCTTACGTTCGGAGCCTCACAAGAACCGCACTATTGTCGCACTATTGTCGTACTATTCTTCGATCGAATGAGGGAAGTAATGACCCCCTTGCTTTGAGACAAAGATGTGACAATAGGGGCTAAGGTTCGAACGATTGTGCCCTCCATAAGAGCATAAGGAAGAATCGCCTCTGCAAAAATGAGACATTCAACCTAAGAATCAACTTCAAAACCAATTCCCTATCAAAAACGATCACTTCGCAATATGTCGGACGAAGGATCACAGCTCGTACGAATGACAGAACAGGACCGCATGATGCTACAGCAGACGGTCGAGCAGGTTACAACCAGCCGGATCTAGGACATGAACGCCCAGACTACTCAGATGCTTTAGGCCTTCGAGGAGAGGCTTAATGCCCAGTTTACTAGGATGGAGGAGCGGTTTTCAAACCTTCGTTCGGAAGTAACAGGATCAACTTTGAACGAAACGCCGCCTATAACCATTCCTACAGCTATTCCCACAGCTATTCCGTTGCCTAGGACTCCTACATTCGGAGAGGCGGCTTCACGACAGATAGTAAAGGCCTAGCTACCTCTTAAGGAACCTCGTAAGTATAGGGGCGAACGAAAGAATGGAGCGTGTGAGCAATGGTGTATGGATATGTACAGCTTCCTACAACGCTTTGAGAAGCTTACTCGAACGAACCTTGAGGCTACGCAAGCTGTTGAGTATATTACTCAGTACTTTGAGGGTGCTGCGTTAACATGGTGGACAAACCTTCAATTCTAAGTTAGTAAGGGCCTAACTACTCGTACGACCCCTACAACCGTCTTAGAGCTCTTCGAAGAGCTACAGCAAGCATTTAGGGACATCTATTCGATCAAAAGAAGGCGTGAGAAGTACGAAGCTCTAAAGCAAACCAGCTCCGTACGGGACTTCGCCAACCCCCTAAAGCACCAAGTCCTATTCCTCGACCCTATTCCCTTAGAGTATGAGATCCTCTAAAGATTTTAGACAGGTCTTCGAACGGACATCCGAGCGAAAATGGAAGAGAACCATAGAGACATTTGCGATCTTAATACTTATATCAAGAAAGCAGACGACGTCAATCGGGCTCTATATAGAGTACGGCAGTTGCAGAAGGCAACTTCGAACGAAACCTAAGGCCAAAACTATAGTATAGGAAGCGATATGCCAAGCGTAAAGGCAGACCTAAAGGGACATAAGAGATGGTGCATAGCAAATAAGGCTTGCTTTACGTGTAGTAGCAAGGAGCACATCTCACGGAACTGCACTCGAACGAAGGACTTCGGTCGGAAAGGCAATTCGAACGGAAAGCAAAGTAGGGACTCGGAAAACTAGTAGCATCCCTAGACCTTGAGGGCCAGCTAGGTAATGCACTACAGGAGGCCTCTATTCTGTGCGAATATCCCCTAGAAGAGAACGACACGTAACGAGAGGATAGTGAAGCACCTTGGAACGAACGTCTAGGATTACTAAATTCGATCGGAAGTAGTATGATGGTTGTAAATGGAGAGACCCTACAGGGCCCGTCGCAGACCTTGCAAATGCTTCTTGATTGTAGAGCTGATTAGGTTTACGTTGCTTAAAGAGTTGCGGAAAAGATAGGAGGAATAAGGAAAGGGCATACTACAAGAATTAATTTGCCAGATAGAGGTGCTATGGTTTCGAACGAATCAGTCCGACTGTTCGTACGAATCGGCACCTATACTATATCAATGAGCGCAGTAGTTATTGATATACCAAGCTACGATGTTATCTTAGGATTAACATGGTTTTAATCAGCAAACCTAACGATAAATTAGGCTCGTTCGGAAGTAACGGTAAAGGACTGTAAAGGGAAGCATAAGTTATAGTTAAGACGCCCTGCTCGAACGATAAAAGATGCCGGCCTTAACTTTATTACATCCTGAGATGTTAAGAAGACGCTCTGAACGAAGGGATCCCAAGGAATGGTATATTTCGTACGAATGGTTTCAGACGACTTACCTAAGGATATTCCAAGCCAGTTTCGAACGGTCATTAAAGAATATAAGGACTGTTTCCGTTCGGAACTCCTGGAATCGTTACCACCTAAGAGACAGTGGGAACACACAATCGATATAGAGGATGCAGCTGCTATAAACCAAGCTGTATACCTAGTCTCATATACATAAGCAGAAGAGCAAGCTATGTAGATTAAGGACCTTCTTAATAAAGGCCTAATCCGTATGAGCTTAAGCTCATAGGGATTCCCAGTACTGTTTGTAAAGAAGCTAGAGGGCAAATGGCGTATGTGTATTGATTACTGTAGGCTAAATGCTGTCATGAAGAAGAACACCTACCTATTGCCTTGCATCTAAGACTGTCTTGATCAAATAGGGTCTGCAAAGTGGATTAGCAAGTTCAATCTACTCTCTAGGTTCTACCAACTGCGAGTCGTAGAAGAGAGTATAGACAAGACAGCCTTTAACACATGACAGGGCAAGTTTGAATTCCTAGTTATGCCTATGGGACTTACGAACGCACCTGCTACGTTTTAAACGATGATGAATACAGTATTACAGCCATATTTAGACAAATTCGCTATGGTGTATCTAGACGATATTATCATCTTCTTAAATTCAGATCAAGAACATAAGGAGCACCTATCCTTAGTTCTCGAAAGTCTTCGTACGAACAAGTTATACGCAAAGCCGAGCAAATGCATTATAGGAGCAGAGACAGTCAAGTTCTGCGGACACATTGTAGGGCAAGGACAGCTTCGAACGGCTGTTTCAAAGACAAAGCTTGTTGAGGAGTGGCCTACGCCTTCGAACGTACATGAAGTTCGGCAGTTCCTAGGCCTAGCTTCATACTATAGACGCTTCGTACGAAACTTCGCCACGATAGCAGCGCCACTTAGCAATCTGCTAAAGGAAGAGGATCCTGAGAAACGGAAACGGAAGAACAGGCCTATAACATGGACAGCAAAGTGCCAGCTTTCGTTCGAACTTCTAAAGAAAGCGCTTTCGAACGAACCTATCCTTACGCAACCTGATTTCCACCGTCCGTTCGTAATCGAAACAGACGCTTTAGAATGGGCACTAGGATGCTGTTTGCTACAGTTAGGAACAGACGGGCTATTACACCCTGTTGCGTACGATGGCCAGAAGTTGTAAGGAGTAGAACTTAACTATGCTGTATAAGAAAAGGAATTACTAGCGATAAAGCACGCGCTTCGAACGTGGAGTTATTATATTAATAATCATACTCAAACGAAGATTATTATAGATCATGAGAGTTTGAAGTATCTTAAGGATACTAAGGTTCCATCAAAACGTCTAGCCCACTAGATTGCAGAGTTTGGAACGTATGATTTAGACATATAGTATAGGCCTAGAAAGGAGGCTATAGTTCCAGACGCAATTAGTCGCCGCCCTGACTTTATTGGCACTAGTGAAGCCTACTAGTCGCAGTTTAATTCCATCCGCTCTGTAGATGAGAATGAATGGGAGGAAGCTCTCATAAAGTATCTTCGTACGAAGGAGGAGCCTTCGAACGAAAAGCTACGGAAGGCGGTTCTAGAAGACAAGAATCACCCGCCATCTAGTTTTGTATTAGAGAAAGATACCCTCTTATACAAGAAAACAGAGACAGGACAAGCAGCATACCTTGCTCTGATATTTCGGAAGGTATACCTCGAACGAGCACATCAGGATTACGGACATCTAGGTTGGCCAGGCCTAAATGGAGCTCTACAGAATAGAGTTTAGTGGCCTACAATAGAGCGTGATGTCCAAAATCAGATACAGATGTGTCCGGCTTGTTAAGTGTCAAAGGACGCTCGTACGAACGTCGTACGGGGTCCTCGGAATACCCTCAAACGAGAGAGTATTCGCTTGTTTGATCAATGGTCAATAGACTTGATAGGAATATTGCCTCAAACGTATAATGGGAATCGTTAGATTATAACAGCTATCAAACGATCTATAGGATGGCCTGTAGTAAAAGCATTAAAGGACGCAACTACACAATCTGTTATGGATTTTATCCATCATGATATATTTGCAGTTTATGGTATTCCGAACGAAATCTTAACGGATAATGGCACAAACCTCATCTCGGAGGCTATAGAAGCGTTCCTACAGCCTACGAAAGTCAAACATCGAACGACTACCCCTTATCACCCTTAAACGAATGGGAAGCTCGAACGATTTAATAGGACAATTAGAGCAATGTTAACGAAATATTTGTATGGGAAGCCCGTACGGATATGGGACGAATACCTCACACAAGCAGTCTTTGCTACTCAAATTCGTATTCATGCTGTCAGCAAGTACAGCCCATTCTACCTCCTCTACAGCGTTAACCTAAAGTTACCGGGAGATCCGTACGAAGGCCGAGATGGCTCGCAAGAGGTGAAGATCCAAGAACTCATCGAACGACATGCACGTTCAAACGAAGCCTGAGTAGATGCCAACAAGAAGCTTGTAGAGGCAGCAATTCGAGCCTCGCTCGTGCGAGACGAGCAATTTGCCCCGAAACTAGACATAAAGGTTGGAACGTATGTTCTCGTACGAGATGAGAACCTACGGAAGTTCCGTTCGAAGTGGTATGGCCCGTACAAAGTTATTATAGCAGCACTGATCGGAACGTACGCCTTACAAGACTGTTATAACAAAATCGTTAAAAGCCTTATTCATGGGAACAGATTACTGCCGCTACATAGTTCTACAGTTAATATAGAAACAGGGCAGTGGAAGTTAAGCTTTAATTTAGATGTTATTCGTTTGAAGTTCGAGCTTATAGCACCTTTAAACGAAGTCTAGGAAATCCTCGAACAAGAGGGCGTTTTAGGGTATTCATATAAGGAATTGGCAATGATTACTAAGCGCGAATGGCTGAATCTACAATCTAGAGGACTAGATTCAAGCAAGATTAGGGAGGGAAAAGTAGGTGATATCTTGTACGAAGAAGCAATCTTTAAGAAGCTTAGGGCCAGAGTTCTTGCTCTCGAACGGAGAGAAGAAAAGGAGGCATAAGAGGAAGAGATAGACGATACTACACCCTAACAGATACCTTTGAGAGCGATCACTTAAAGTGTAGATACTCGGTTATAGGGTCCTATGGTGATCCCTCGGTCAAATGAGCAAATAAGGGCAGACGTGCTCTCGAACGAAGTGCTTCTGAGCGTAGCATCTTCGAACGAACCCGCCATTGTGACGAGCGAAAGGACTGTACATAAGAGTTAGGAATTGCGTACACCTGCACGGGAGTTGCCTGTTGCAGTCACAACAGCCTCCTACGTTGCTCTTGAGGATACGGATTTGCAGCCCCTATCTCAAGGAGCTCCGAACGAAGAGTCTGGAATTGCAGTCCAGTATTCGAACGGGAAGTCGTTAAGTGAGGATCTTAACGCAGGTAGTAGTTCGAACGAAAGAGATACGGCTTTAAATACGAAGAGTATAGATTCGAACGAAACAAATAGAAGGGTAGATCTAGTCCCTTCTACAAAAGAAGAAACGCTACGTACGAACGGCAAAGTAGCCCAAGGAAATACGGGGAGCACTTCAATCCAGGTCCGTACGAAGGAGCTTCGTACGAACAGTGTGCAGACGCGAGATAACCGTACAGCTTACTCTCTGCGGAAGGCACCAAAGAAGAAGGTGGTCAAATAGACGCCATCTATTCATTACATATTTCATTTGTTACAAGAAGTATGGAGGAAATCATCGCATTAGTTTCTATGGTCTCGTACGGACTAGTAAATTTCTAGAGCCATCTACTCCTCAAATCCTTCCCAGGTGGCCTTAGAGCCATCGCTGTCCCCATCCTCTTCGGACGAAACACCCTCCACAGTTGCTCCAGCCTCCAGAGCCCTCCCACGGTTGTTGAGAGCGCGCTTAATGCCCTTGATCTCCGCCAGAGCATCGCGGACACCATCAGTGGTGTTAAGGTCAAAGCCAGACCCAAGGTGAGTGTTCGTACGGGCCTTGTCTTGGTACAGGGAGCCCGAACGAACACGAGAGCGAGCTACAGGAGTTAGTAGAGAACGGGAGAAGAGAAGAGAGAACTCACCACCACTAACACGAAGAGAGCAACGGCCACCTTGGCCACCCCAGAAACAGTTGGCGCAAGAACCTCCGAACGGAACCTTCTTGCCAGGGCCATACTCAGCAGAGAAGGAGATGCACCCCGTGGCAAAGGGGCCGGCACCACGGTTGCAGCTGTTATAGGGAGGCTCATTGATGTTGCCTCTAGCCTGCAGCTCGACAGCGATTCCGTACGAAGTGTGCTTAGAGAGGTCGGTCTCTCGGTTTAGGCGCCAGATGATCTAGTTGCGCACAGGGAAGTTGTTGGTGATGTACTGCATGTCAGCAGTCGCGAGCTTCTTAGCCTCGATGGCTTGAGTGGTGCTTGTGGTGAAATCATTCTAAGAGGAAGTCAGCTTCGAACGAAAGTCAAAAATGAGAAATGTTCGAACGAAGGAAAAAAGTCAACATCACCTTTGGTTTGTAGTGGCCCTTGCCACCACCACGACCCCCACGACCTCCACGGCCACCTCCGCGGCCACGACGACCACCCCCAGCCCCGGAAGCAGTGCTACCAGCACTGAAATCCACAGCAGAAGACATCTTCAGATGAAGAAGAGAAGTTGGAAGTTGGAAAGAGAGTTGGAAGTGTTGGGTGCTGTCTTCGTACGAAGACTAGAGTGGCGCAATGATGAAGAAGGAAGAAGGAGGAAGGAGGCTCAAAGTGAAGCCTATATACAGGAAAAAGGGAGTGAATTACCAATAAGGAGGTGAGTCACGTGATGAATCACCGTTCGGAGGTGAATCATGTGATTCCAGGTCAGGTGACCTGCTTTCGCTCTAAGTCGGGAGGGATGTGATTCTGGCCCCGGAATTCAGGCAGAATCAGGCACTCACCCTGAAACCCGTGATGTATTATAGTTGTTTCGTACGTAGAATAGCCTTCGGGGCCACGGCATAAGTAAAGGCCGTAGCCCCATAGAATTCTACAAGTTTGGTTCGCGCTCGGAAATCACATAGGATTCCCCGACACATCACGTGATTAGTAACGTTCAGGTTCAATTTGAGAAGGAGCGATCAATGACGAGGCTGATAGTTAGGATGGAGCATCTGACATGCCCGGGGATAATTCTAGTTGACTTCTAAGAGAAGAGTATAATCGTGGGACTTGGGTTTTCAAATATTCATATTGTGGGACTGAGTAACCGAACCTTTGTGAGAAGAAATTGTAAACTCTCAACTTCCCACAAACAATAAGTTATAAAATATTTCACTAATAATATATACGAGAATTTCTTCAGCTAAATGAATTCACATTGTTAAAAACCCAAGGCTGAGACTCCCACAATATGGCATCCACGGCCATCTCAACCACAACCACAACACCATCACCCCCAGCAATGCCTCCAACCGCAACCCCCCCAACACTCACCCCATCAGTCCCCCTTCCTGGACAAACCATCCTATACAACGTCTACCGCATCTACATAACCCAAAAAACCGGCCCCCTCCACCAAGGAATTCCCTTGTCCCCGCTCAACTCCAGTCCCAAACCGCAGGCCGCTTCTACCACGTCACAGGCACCGTTGGTCTGGGCATGGAGTACCAATGT
The DNA here is from genome assembly GCA_001662605.1 of Pseudogymnoascus sp. 05NY08. Taxonomy (NCBI): domain Eukaryota; kingdom Fungi; phylum Ascomycota; class Leotiomycetes; order Thelebolales; family Thelebolaceae; genus Pseudogymnoascus; species Pseudogymnoascus sp. 05NY08. The sequence continues at coordinate 46,964 of KV458847.1, forward strand.
CGACCCGCCGAAAAGTTCGGCCTCAACCCGGCATTCAAAAGCGCGGTTCTGATGTTCCAGATGCCCAAGTCCGTGTTGGAGGAGTTTGATGCTATCGCGAGTAGCGTGGCGCCGCCGCATGATCCGAGGGTGCTTATGGAGAGGAACCCGGAGCCACCGGCGAGGGACTGTGGTGCGTGGGTTACCGAGGTTTTGGATAGGGTGGAAACACTTTTGAGGGATAAGGGGGTGGATTTATAAGTTTTGGAGCTTGATCTTGACTAGCGTTTTAGTATGGTTAGTTTTTATTATATTTCTTATATTGTGGGCTCATATGTCACGCTATACTTTCGTCTCATTTTTAGACTCTTAGGACAGCACGAGTGGGCTTAGTCTCTGTGCTATAATAATCAGGCACGAACTCCGAACTTTAATTAACATAAGTAGCCTCTTCTCTCCTGCATCTGCACACTTCCTTGCTTTTGGTACGTCGGCATCTCTGCTGTGAACTCCCCTCGTTTGTACGGCACATCGGTACTCACGCTTCCCAACACCAGGACAGAAATCAAGCTTCACACAAGAAACGCCAGTAACGCACCGCTCCAAAAACAAGTTCCAACGTCTGAGGCACAATGTACAACCCAAGGACACAAGAACTTGACTTCGAAGAGTTCTCATAGGTTAATGAACAAGGGGAATTTGACAATAACAGCAGGCCTGGGTATTTGGCACCGCTATCAAATTATATTTTCGAGAACTTCGAAGCCGTTTCAGTTTCGGAAACATACCCATATTTAATTGTGTACTGTGAGGACAAAGTGCCACCTCACTCTGAGCGGCCTTTTAAAGTTGCAGGCATGGTTACCGTTTGGGTTGTGAATGGAGAAATTTCGTTTCCACGGGTGAGAATTAACTCTAATATTCATATTGTCTCTTCATGTGTCCTAGGCTCTGTACTAACTTTACTGGCAGGATATAGAAATGGGAGACCTTTACGGATCCATGGATATTCCGTGGATATCGCTTGACCAGAACCTCCTTGCCGATCTCGACGTTTTAGTTATCCCCAAGGCCAAAACACTGTCGACTATCATGAATGAGCATTTCCCGGACGCGCTCGCCATCTCGTTTGTCAGTCATCAGATTCTCATAGAGCTGATCGAGATTACTTTCGATGAGCATTGTGGGCGTTTGGCGAACTTACCTGGGGGGTTTTGGGACACAAACGTTGGCCTGAGATATTATAACGGCCCAATTCATGGGTTTCTACCATCTGAAGCTGAACACGGATAGGTTCCGTGACAAATACGGCGGCACTGACTATTTGAAGTCCCAAGGGTGTTTTCAGCCAGGATCTATGATGTCTTTCGGTGAAAATAGGATATTCAGCGCAGGGATTCAAGTTAAAAGACAACATGATATCAGAATGACAGTACCCACCTCCTTTTGGGACAAGAAACTTGAACCCGAAGTCCGGCTTGGAACCCACACCGTCAAGCAAGGAGACTGGGAAAATGGAACGGCTTTTGGAATATCCACCAAACGGATACTACAAAGCGGTACCCGAGTTGCAAAGACGTATAAACCATTTAACAACCGATTCCTCAACCTCAAATGCTCTGCCACCAGCCTTTTACACAGTGACGACATAAAGAAAGTTAGCGAATTATTCTGCACCGATAACTTCGTGACCGGACCGCAGCAACTCGCAAGTGTCGGCAAGAGAATCTGCAAAGTTGACATGCAAGGCAACGACTTCTTTAGTGACCCGGACACACTACCCGTGCCCGGAAAATATGGCGAGCTTGTTCAGTGCATATATGCAACCTCGATGCCGCCGATCAACAGCCAGCAGAAAATACAGAACGGCGTTTGCGGTGCTCCCATTATTCGCGCTCGAAAAGAAGAGAACTGCCCCCTGGCCGTACCAAAATATTCGGCTCCTAAGACAAGAAGCTCGGAGAAGAGACGCCCTTCTCATGACACCCCGATCACAGTACTTCAAAAGCAGTTGCCGCAGGAAGAAACCACGGGGGAAGTGGCGGGGTTTATGGACATTCAGTACGGTGGTGATCGTTTGCTGTGCTTTGCTGATGTGGTTGACGGATTAGTTGATGATGGATGGTCAGTTGTGCCGGTGGATACGAAGCGGAAAGTTAACGAGGGTGGGGTTAATGGCGATGCGGGCCTCTCCATTGCTATACGTTCTCGTAATGAATGAAACTTTGGGATTGTGAGGTGGATTTTGCACTATGTACCATCCTATAGTTATGATAGGGGGAAGGATTTATAGACTCGCGGATTTGTTATTTGCTAGCGTATGAAAGGCTATTTTTGCTATTTGAATACCAGCGCTAATGCGGATTGAGGCTTGTTCGGGATGACTCTACACAGCCACATACGAAAATCTATCTCCTTACACCATTTGTTGTAGCACCTCCTATAGTCCTGTCTACAAGCCTTCGTATGGCATTGGATGATATCGCTGTAGCAGCCAAGGTGCAGATAACTGAGGCCCCGACGAACCACCAGATGCTAGGGTGATTATCCATCTCCCTGAGGTTCATCCCAAAAGCCGAACAAATCGTACTTAGCGGTACGAAGAAAAAGGCCAGTCTTGTCAAGCTACCCACGCTAACAGCCTGTTGAATTGCATGCCGATTTTCTTCCAGTTGTAAAACCATCAAGTCCATCTGAACCTCGCTCTGATGGTCGTTAATGTTGAGAAGCACTTGAGCGATGCAAGACTTCTCATATAACAGAGTAGTCTCGACTTTACGCTGTAAATCGTGGAAGGTCGCATCGTCTTGAACATTCCCAAGGTATTCGTCGAGCCAGCCCTTCGCGATCTCTAGTAGCTTAATTGTCTTGGTCATGCTGTCTCTAAATTGTCGCTTTGGTCGCTGTGACACATGGCCGATTGAACGTTCGGTGTCAACAATAGCTCTGACATCCCGCCAGCATCTCCCTTCATTTTGACAGGCTAGATGATAGTTGTAGTTCATTTTGGAGTAGAGCCATAGAAGCGAACGCTCCCGGATAACGCCCGGGTAGTTACCCATCATATCTTCATTTGACGGAGATGGGCCATATTGTATAGCCCGAAAAAGAGGCTGAACCCGCTCCAATTGCCCCTTGCTCCAATCGCCGTGTCTTTTGACAGACGCTGTGCTTGCGGGTGTCGATCCTAGAGCTGTAGGAACGAGATTGTACCCGTAGGAGTCCAAAACACTCGTAAGAAGCGATTGAGTGTTTTTTGGTTTGATTTGGGGGAGTCGCTTCCATGTGGGGAAGGCTAGAATTATAGCTAAAAAAGGTTAGTATTACATACGTCTCTGAACATGCTAATAAACTATGATGGTACTTACAATATCAGTCTTTGGAAAAATCAAGCTTATTCGGTGAAAAGCTCTCTGGGGAGGATCCCACTCTCGTTCCTTGCCGGGGATCTGTGCAATTTGGCGATGGGCTTGACGAGAATACGTCAAATCCTCTTTGAGGCCGCTCTCAAGTTTCAGTGCACTCATAGGCTTCAAGTCGCATGGCATGGGCACACTGATAAAATTCTCTGGGAAATGCCTAGGCATGCACCATGTAACCGGGATTTTATTCTCATTTGAAGCATCGACTAGGTTGGCCATTGCGGACCTTTTTGTGTCGAAACCGAGATGGAAATAAAACATGTGCGGGTCGAGATGGAATCTTGTGCCGAGAACCTCAATCGCTGCCGGTGAAAGGTCTTCTATAACGATAATACGTGCGCTGACGGTCTGCTTATCTCCCTTTCCACAGAGTATGTCAGAATGTGATTCCACATCAGCGGGATTATAGCAGTCAATCTGATTATATGAAATCTCTCCAGTTTTGAGAATTTCCGCAGCAAGTATGGAATCCGAGTCGTGTGATCCAAGTAGCCCATCACTGCGTGCACTCTCAATAGCATGCATGTACAGTGACAACGACTGGAGATGAGGGAAATTATGGTGTAGAGTACTGATGCGGTGATAGTATGGAGAATTCATAATGAAATCAGGGTCTTTCAGCGGCGTGTCTGAGTCCATAGTTTCTGTAGAAACACTTTGAGAGAACAGTCTGCGAAGCATCCCGGGGAGCATAGTGATATGAGGCTGGCGCCTTTTGTAAGGCTGTTAGGCTAGTTTATTTTGAGAGGTTGGCATTCGATGCAATGGCAGGCTCCTATGTTGGCTGCAGGACGTTTGAATATGCTCAGGCTTATTGCAATTAGCGAGGCTTTCTGTGCAGCTCTAATCTCATTGGTGTCTGGGTAAAACAGTAAGAAGATTAGCGCGGCCAACGGCGGTGCGATGGGTATTAGATATAGTTACTCTACTCGACCAGCCAATCGTTATTGATGTCTTTATAACTCTGAAGTAGAATGCACGTAAGGCTATTACACTCTTGCATCCTAAAAGCTTGAATTGAGATCGTCTATAGCAGAGAATTAATTAGTATTTAGATCGATAAATTTTTTTAAATTTGCCATATTTTGAAGTAACTATTTTAGATAACATAGCGCTATTTGATTGAGATTGTTCATTGTACCCATAGTTACTGTAAATAGTGTCATTATGCAGCCCCTCATTAGACCTTTGGGCGGCACGAGTAGCGGCTCGGATCGTTTTTTGTGGAGGTTAAAAGTGTGGGGAAATCTAGACATGCCTCGGTAAATGGACAGGGGGTTTCCGATATTGAACTTCCTTCATACGTTCCATAGTCCATACAATCCTACAGCCACAGCAGCCCTACAATATCATTATATTCTACGAACCGTACGTTTTACGTTCATCTAGATATAATGGGCGACGACGACCTTACATTCTTTCAGTCCATCCCGTGGTGTGCGTCCCTCATCAACGACCCCAGCTATGTGACAATTCCTACAACCTCCCGCGTGAGCAAGGAAAACACCGAGGATGCACTCTTTGGAGACATATTAAAGACGGACAAAACAATTTCAGCATGTCTATCACTATATAAGAAACCTGCAGCTTCGACCGTGTCGATCGAAGAAGTCACGACTCTTCTTTCCCTTGAATCCGGACTTAACGGCTACCAGCATGTCTGCCACGGAGGAATTGTCGCCACAATACTCGACGAGGTTATGGGAATTCTTCTTTCTGTGAATAAAGACCGAGAAGCGGACATTGCGAGAGCTACTGGAAAATCAGTCGAAAGGATGGCGGAGGTTACGGCAGAATTAACCGTCAAATATTTAAAGCCTGTCACAACGCCTCAGACTGTTCGTGTCAAGGTCTGGTTATCAAGGACGGAGGGGCGCAAATTTTGGGTGCAGGGGACTATAGAAGATAAAGCGAGTACGGTGTTAGCTAGAGGTGAAGCTATATTTGTCCAAATAAGAAAGAGTGTACTGTAGTATCTAGCTAGTATTAGTATGCCCTCAGAAACTATCTTCCTCCTTGGTTAAACTTGTCCAGTACAGTACCTTCAATTCAAAACGTCAATAGGAAAGCATGGATTAACTTTCCTCCCAAGGGTAGACGACACCAATCTAAAGCTGTGGGGGAGTATTTCTAACTTTCTACTTTACATATGTAGAGACTTAAACCAAGTTTCGAAGCGATTGACCTCTCGATAACGACTCTATTATACTGCGGAGAGGTCTTGATAGTTTCTAGGTAGGGGTTGAGAATAATATATTAAAAAAGGGACTCTCGTCAAGCCAAGGGTAATTGGTTAAATGACATGGGCTTGACCTCATAGTCATCGTCCACTGTAGCTGCGAAGGTTCTATCCCACATCGGGCTCCAAGTACAGCAAGCGCTCTGGTGGTTCTTCTTGCATCCTAATCTGCGCGACCCCACCTCAATCTCGCCGCTATTGCAGCCAGGACTGCATTTGCCGGAGTTCTTGTGTCCACGCCAGGTGCAGTTGGGTATCATGATCTCCGATGGACAGCAGAATATGGAAACGCCCCTGTTAGGGGCCGATTCGTCGTGGCATACAGTGGCGTCCATCATAACCTCATCATACCCATCGCGCGGCACAGCCTTGAACCCATACGGGCATCCCTCGTAGCAGCCGGACCATCGGCATAGCTCAGGAGCCACCACCATGGGCCGGGCCACCACAGGCTGCTCCTCAATGATGGCGGAGTTTGGGAAGGCTGGCTCCTTTCGTCCCAGCGCCAGATTTAGTCCTATAATATTGGTTCTCTCCTTGTCGTCCTGGGTCATGGCCCAAACCATGAAACCTTCGATACACTGGCTCCGGGCGATGTCCGCTTTTAGGCGCCATGTCTCGGCATCGTCAAATGACACCCACTGGTTGTCCCATGAGACCGTTTTCACAGCCCCCACGCGATCTAGCACAGGCGTGAGGTTTTTCTCGGCAATTATTTCTTGAATTTCGGTGTGGAACAGCATGCCCACCATCCTAGAGGTTTCGCCGGGGTTGCCACCCGAGCTAACGCGGCACCCGAGGGTGCTGCAGGCCGGATCCGTGAGTGTGAAGCTACGACCGTAACAGGCCATGCCCATGGTGACCTTCCTTGGGTCAATGTCATTTCGCCATAACAGGTCTAGAGCTGACTGGATATCCGTCATGTGTGTGTGGCTATTGACCCACGGTCCGGTCGACTCATTATCGATGTCCCAGGATCCGTGTTCATCGTAAGTCATGATGTTGAACCAGTCCACCTGGGACTCCAAAGCCTTAATATCGAAATTTTGAAGGTACCGGTAGCTTGTAGGGAGGACCATTGAGATGCCCTTCTTCGTATCCTTCATCCTTAAGTTAAGCTTCGTCATAAAGGTAACGATATTCTTATAGTCTTCAGGGCGTCCGTTTCGGTCTTCAGCAGCCGGATATTCCCAATCAATATCGACGCCATCAAAGCCGTATTCGTTCATCATCTGAACCAAGGAGTCTAAAAATATATTTGTATTAGCTGCTGAAGAGGCAATATCGCTGAATGTCGTTTGCGTTGGGCCCAAGTTATTGAACGACCAGCCTCCTAGAGCGACCCAGATCTTTATATCCGCTTGGAAGATCTTGATTGAATCAATGCGGCTCATCATATACTCCGACTGAGGGTGTCCCGCGCTGGCTTTGAAAGTACTGGGGTTGATGGTAGCGAAGCTAAATACGATGTGCGTATACTGGCCGTAGGGTATCTCCTCGGGCATCATCCTATATCGATAAGATCTCGTTGACGGGCCCCAAGCCTCATAATAGCCAACGACTCGGCTCACTGTTTGGGAGTCAATGGCGCAGGATGGCCTGACCACCTTGTCGTCGACACAAAACTCTTCGGTGATGCCGCACTGTCCACTCTTGCTGCAACAGACGTTGAGCGGACACGAGTCTTTCTTACTATACTGGCTGGTAGTCCAGCCGGGATTACACTCAGACTTGACGTCACATGTGCTCTGACATTCATTACTGTATTCATGTCAATTAGGAATTGAGTTGTATAATTCTACTGACTTACCCGCAATAGTCAGGACCATAACCACAGAAACCGGCACTGCTACAGCATCCTTCAGGACATAGCTTAGAACCGCTACATTGCGGTTCATGCCGGAGATACAGCAGCAATAGGCAGCCAGTAAAGATGGCGAGGGCCAGATGTTTGCTCCTCATGATACAGAACAATACCCAAAGGCCGAGGGGTTGGTGGGTTAATTTAGATGTTGATAGACCTGGCTGAAGAGAACTGCCTCAATGATATCAACACGGGAGGTTAAGTCACTACTATGTATGTGATCAGTCGAACAATCAAAGCCCTAAAGCTAGGATGCGCTCAGGCTACGCCGCCGGACGCGGGAAGAATATCGGTTCATGTTGGACTATTCACGTTTCAAGAATATTCATCTCCACGGGTGGGTACTAAAAAGAATCCCATTAATACAGCCAAGGCTTGGCATAGCCTAGGATAGTGTGGATCTTTGTGATTCTCCAACATCCCTGTTTAAGCATCTTCCAACCGTAAATAAACTCTCCAACTATTCCTTTATATACCAGGACTGGAAATCTTAGACTTTTCAAACCAGCTTTCACACTGACAGCCAGTATGCTCATGTGTTCTCCTTTCACCTAACTGGGATCGTCGCTAGCGTATTTCTGAGATCTTCTCGGAGCGGTCCGTAGCTATTATGTCAGTTATACAGACACGGGCCCTCGGCTTCCAGGCCATCCCTCAGCAGGTGCTTGACCTAAGTAATGTGGGCGCAACCTGCCTAGGGGTCCTCAAGCAAACGATCGACTGTGAGGAGACAGTCGCGGATCTAGGACAGTGGCAATACCACGGCTCACTAGAGAGCATCACGATTACCGATACGGTATGCGTTGCCTCATGCAAAGCTGGCTTGACTGCGGCCCGGGAGCGTATAGAGGAAGCCTGTGCCGAAACGCCAGAAGTGATTCCTGGGATGACCGTTCTCTCGTTCATTGACTCGATTATTACCGGATGGGATGAGACCTGCCTCAAAGATGAGACATCAGGGGAGTATTGCAACAGTGAGCATGCCTTTCAGATACCCCCCCGCGCTACTTGTGGTAATGCTGACTAGCAAATTTACTAGATATTATTGATGCATTGGATGAATATGACGAGCTTGAGGACATTCCCAAGACCGATCTCTGCTCATACTGCTATGGTGCTAAGCTCAGCTTGATGCAAAAGTCGGAATACTCAGCGTACGACGAGTACTATGCCGCCATGCTCGAGTATGTTAATAAGGGTAAGTTGCTTTGCATTCCATCCTCACTATCCTTTCTTTCGAAAGCTAACACTGTTATAAGAATGCGGCATGGACTATCCCATAACGCCCATCAAGGAGCCGCCCGTGTACAACGGTTCGAAGCCAGACACTTGCGTGAGTGGCAAGATAATCGTCACCAAGGAAGGCGATAGCTGCGACAGCATTGCAATCGCAAACTCCGTCTCAGGGGCGACTCTGTACTACATCAACGAAAACCTAGCCAATTGCTCAAGCATTAAGGCAGGGCTCGAGCTCTGCCTGCCGCTGCCTTGCACCACCTACACTATCACTGCCGACGATGACTGCGTTGGTGTTGCCGTAGACTCCGGTAGCGGGTCGTTTACGAACCTCATCGCCTGGAACCTCATGCTCGACTGGCGATGCTCGAACTTCTGGGAAGGCAGGCCGTTCTGGGGCCATGTCATCTGCATCAGACCCCCAGGTGGCAAGTTCAAGGACGGCGGCAGTGGTGGCAGCGTTAACGCCGGCAAAATAGACATTGGCAGGGAAGGAGGTTCCGGCAACGGCTACTCGGATGATTTTGCGGACACGCCCGTAGGGGAGATCGGCGAGGGAACGATCAAGAACTGCGGCGCCTACGTCCAAGCACAGGAAGGGGTCGGATGCGCCAAGATGATAGTGAGGGCCAACCCATCCACACCAATGGATACATTCTTGCGAGCAAACCCATCCCTAGAGACCGCGGCCAAGTGCGATGGCAACTTAAAGCCAGGCGTGTGGTACTGCGGTACCGCACACCCTCTCTGGAACCATAAGCGGGCGCGAGCAGGAAGTAGAACAAAGAACACCTAAAGCTACAACTGCAATTGCAGTACAGCCGTGCCTCGCGGCTAAAACGGCATTGGTAGTGTCCTTGGGTAGAGTTCTCAGCTTAGAACAAGCACATTTAGTGTGGACGGCAGTGAACAGGCATGGTATAGCAATAGAATACTAAAATCCTCCAGCTATTATGGCAGAGGTCAGACTGCTCTAACTAGGCCCTACCGGGGTAATCAAGTGCGGTTCCGATCTACGAGACATCCGGCCATTGTCGAGAAAGCTGCATACGCAATACCAACAAGATCTAACAAGATATAAATCAATAGGTTGTTAAAAAACAAATCGGGCTGAAGACAGAACTTCAGCGCGTACTTAGAGGTGAAACTTAGGCGGTCTTTACTGGCAGATATCCATCCTGTTGCCCCGTTGGATTTGGTTTTGTGGCTAACGGGGATATCCATAACTAATGTCCTAAAAATCATCCGTAAAGCATATTCCTGACATCTGTCCCGCTGTATTATCAACTGATGTGTTCTATTAGTAGATCTACGGAGACGTGGTAGGGTCTGAATCTGACAACTCCGGCTCTTCCATTATTTCTTTGCTGCCAAGGGCCCAGAGCTCGCCAAGGAAATACTATTGGTATACTACAGACCCGCGTCAGTTAGTTACCTAAAGGCCCCAGCCTGACATATACGCGATGTTATTCTCCGTATAGGGTGAGCTTGCCCTGCAGAGGAAGACCAAGCTAGAGGCTCATTCCAACAGTAGCCGGATCACGAGCTTACTTGAGCTTGCCGCCGAAGTTTCCATGTGGGAATGAGATGGGATGCGGAGGCCGAGGAAGGGGTTATGTGGAGACTGATGAGAGGCATTGGTCATACCGCAGGCCGTTGCCTAATCTGGACGAGATAAATATAGCTGACATGGCCCGCAGCTCCTGCTTTAACAGCTCTGTCTCTGCTATAACGCATGAGGCGCAATAAACCCTATGACTTTACGGTGATACATATGTGGCTATGGTAACAGGAGATTACTCTGGTCGAGTGGTATTAGATAAATAAAAATACGACGTTAAAATTTATACAGAACGCAATACATTTTTAAGTCAAAAAGTTTTAGAAAGAAGCCCAGCCCCACGCCCAAAGTGAACCCAAGTTACCACCCCGTAAAACAACTAAACCAATCATTACAAAAAGCACGAATAGACTTACGGCACCTCTTTACTCGCTCCCGGTGTCACGCCCACTGCACCCTCCCTTGCCGTTCGCCAATCCCGCCGCCGCACGCCCGTCGAGGAGCCTTGATAGAGCCCGAGCGGATGTTGTGCGGCGAGTGCGGCGAAATCGGCTACAGAGAGAGTGGGATAGTAGACGCCGAGAGCATATACATCCGTATAGAGGAGCCGAGGCGGGATTTTGAAGGCGGTTGGGCCGGGTGGGGGCGTTGCAAGAGCGTCGTCCGTGTTATGGGAGGTAGTGTTGGCTGAGGCATTTTTAAGGGGGGAAGGTGGTGTAGTTGTAGAGGCGGAAACGGCAATGAGGTAGGGTTGCGAATAGCCTGTATCCTTAGCTGTTGGTGGGAACAGGAAGCTGGATACTGCGTCTGGGGTTGCCACAATACAGAGCTGGTTCGAGACCGTCGGGGATGATGGTAAGTTGGAATTGAAGTGTCTGCACATGTTAGTCTCATCAACTCGTATAATAATTTTGCAATTTTGCAAACGTACCGTTGCACGCCCTCCAAATCGCCTTCAGCAATTCCAACAGCTTGCCCATCGACCCAGTGCAGCATTGCTTTCCTCTTCGTACCCTCTGCACCAACAGCACCCTCCCAACCGAGCTCCACGCCCTCCTCTACCTTTCTCAGAAACTCCGCCCAGTTATCCTCACTTTCCTTATAAGAAACCCGATACGCCACAAACCCAAACGTCTCCAACTCATCCCTCCCCAACTCCCTAACCCACCCCTCCGCCTCCAGCGCCAACGGCGCCTCAAACTGCGGCTGCAAATGCTTATGCCCAAACTCACGATGCGTAATCGCCATAGGAGCCTTCATAAAGTCCGGCACTTTCTTTTCTGCCTCATACGCCCTCTTGTGCTCCTTCACCGCCGCCTTCAAAACAGAGCGCATATCCGCCACGCGTTTGGCTTCTATGCCCGCATAAATATCATTGAGCCGTTTCGGCGATATCTCGGGTTTGTCACCATTAAGTAGGCGTCTGTCAACGCCATGAATAAAATTGAAGCCGTCGGTGCGGCCACGGATAGCGATGTCGGCGTCGAGGTAAAGGTCGAGGATGGTGTTGAGGATTAGCATGGCGTGGTGGTCAATGCGGACCGTCGTCTGAGTCTCGTTGATGGAGTGGCCAGACTGCAAGACTTCCAAGAAGTGTGTCTTCCATATCGTGTGGAGCGCCAGGAGTCGTCTGAATACCCAGGCGCGAGCTTGACTCTCCATAAACTCGAAGTGGTTACTGCATCTCCTTAGCTCTTCTCAATGCCATACATCACCACACGAAACTTACTGTATATACTCCCTCCACAGCTGGCTCAAACTCCATTCCGGCCCCTTCTCCCCCTTCGCCTCATGCATCGCATTGACAGCATCTTGGAATATATCCCACTCAGCCCAAATTCGATTATGCCCGTCCCTAAGCCTCCCCTGCACATCCGGCTCCCTCAAATAGTCAAAAACATCCACAACCTGGCGGATAATCGCAAGTGCCTCTTCGATATTTTCCCTATCATCCAGGTTCCTCTCCCGCCACTCCACGTCCGTCACAGGCGCGATGCCGAACCAGACCTATACCCGTCAACTCCCATCCACACGCCCACAGAACCCCATTAAAAAACCCCCCCAGAGACAACTCACCTTAGCCTTAACAACCCTAAAACTCCTCTCCACCTCCCTCCCCACCACCCCCCTCACAATATCATCCATCCCACTCATCACGTGCGCAACCCTAATCATAACCGGCGGCGACACCCCTACCCCCGGAAACCCGGGCACCAGCGCCGGCGCGGGCAGCTCCGAAAACGGCTTCGGAGCCCACTCCGCATACGGGCGTGCGAGGCGCGCGAGCTCTGGTGCTGGGAAGAGAGGGAGGGAGGAGGTGGTGCCATTGGGGAGGCGGCCCGAGCTGGCGGCGCGGAGGAAGAGGTTCAGGGTTGGGAGCTCGAGGTCGGTGGTTATTACTGGTGGTTGTTAGGGGAGGGGCTGTTTGTAGGGGGGGTTGGACGTACAAACGCAGTCTTCGGCGTCTTCAGGGTCGATGACTGGGAGGGTTGGGGTGTCGGGGCCTACCCAGAGGCCGATGAGAAAGAAGGTGGAGAATATGACGACAATGGTAGTAGCCAGGATGGCTAGTATTTTGAGGAACATTTGCGGTTTGAGGGGGAAATTTGAGGTTTCTCACATTTGTAGAAATATAAATAGTAGGTGACGTTAGTGTTGCCGTTCCCTGTTATGAAGATCTTGGAAACAAGCGCGCGTTTTTTACGGGTCGGCCAGGCTGCTGTGGTTGGTGCACGTTCCCCCTTTAAAATATGGGTGCGACGATGACATGTCAACTTCATAAAATGCAGATTGCAGAATTAAAAGTGTAGGAAACAAAATTAAATCGTGGGAATATCGTTGAATTGTTTAACATATATAACTAAAACACTACATGGGTTAAGATTTGCACTTAAACATTACAACACCCATATAATTCTCACCCCCCAAAACAAAACAAATCCAAAATTCATAATCCATAAAAAGGTATATACAAAAATTCCCTCTTAACAATTCCGCCGTTTACATCTCCCTTAAATCGAGATAAAGAACGGCTTGTCCCCCTCCCCTTGCTTAACCCTCGCACGTTGCACAATAGGATCCACACACGCGTTCCTGATCCGCTCTGTTGTCGCCGGGCTGTCGAGGTATAACATGCCGTCTTCCACCTCTGCGGGTTGTAATGCGTCACCGGCAGGGACGTCCTCTGGGGTGGTGGTTGTAGTGTCATCTGAGACGCTACTTTTCTCACTGCCCACCGGAGATTCATCGCTCTCTCTGCTCGTGGCGTCGCCGTTGCTTGCTTCACCATTTGTTTCCTCCCCATTCGAGGCATGGCCGTTGGTCGCTTCACCGTTTGTTGCCCCATTCCCCAGTCCCCTAGCAACAAACCTCCTCGCCTCAACCCCCCACTGTTTCCTCCCCGCCCTAATAGCATCCCTAATAGCAAAGAAAACCACACTCCCCAAAAACAACGGCGGCTCTCCAACCCCCCTACTCCGCCCAATAGTCCTCAACTCCTTCCACTCCACCCCCTTCAATAAACTAACATTAAACGTCTGCGGCACGTCCCTGAATCCGGGAATCTTGTAATTCCCCGGCCCGCGCGTTGCGAGTTGGCCTGCCATGGGGCCACCACCGAACCACAACGACTCCTCCATCGTGAAGAGCCCGACACCTTGCACGAAGGCGCCTTCGACCTGCCCGTAGTCGACGGAGGGGTTGATACTGCGCCCCACATCCATGAGTACGTCGGCGCGGATGCACGTCCACGAGCCGGTGAGGGTGTCGACCTCGACTTCTGCTGCGGCGACACCTTGGGTGAAGTAGAAGAACATCTTGCCCTCGTTCTTGCCCCATGTGTATCCGATCTCGGGAGTGCGGTAGTAACCTTGTGCGGAGAGGTTGACGCGGGAGAAGTATGCGGCGTGGGCGAGCTGAGCCATGGTGGCTTCGGGGCCGAGCTGGGTCTTGAAGGGGGCGAGGCGCTCGTTGAGTTGGGCGCAGGCGTTGTAGATGGCGTAGCCGTTGAGATCGCTGGATGCACTGGCAGCTGTGGAGGAGGTGTTCGCAACGGTGTTGGTGCCCGTCTCAGAGATATGGACGCTATCCAATGGAACGCCGAGGGTTTCGGCAGCAATCATGCACATCTTGGTGTGCAAACCTTGACCCATCTCGGTACCACCGTGGGCGAGCAGCACGGAACCATCATGGTAGATGTGCACAAGAGCACCAGCCTGGTTAAGGAACAGCGCGGTGAAAGAGATACCGAATTTAGTCGGGACAATTGCCAATCCACGTTTACGCCACTTGTGAGTCCTGTTGAACTCATCGACAGCCACACGGCGCTCCTCATACTTCGAATTCTTGCGAACCTGATCGTACATGAGTGGGACGTGCCAGTCCTGGAGAGCCTGGTTGAAGTGCGTAATCTCCATAGGCTTGTACATGTTGATCTCGCGCAGCCTTTCTGCTGGGATACCCAGCCGGTCCGCCGCCTCTTCAATGTACGTCTCTGCAACGAAAAGACCCTGGGGTCCACCAAAGCCACGGAAAGCGGAGTTGGACATAGTGTTAGTACGCGCGATGCGACCACGTACATTTACGTTCGGAATAGCATAACAGCCATCGATATGTGACAGAGCGCGCTCACAGACAGCCCCACTGAGATCTTGCGTCCAGCCGCCATTGCAGACGACCTCAGCATCGAGGGCCTGAATCTTGCCATCGCTGTTAATGGCGATCTTCCACTTCGTAAGGAAGGGATGGCGCTGGCCGCTCGTCATCATGTCTTCATCGCGGTTAAGCATGCAACGCACGGGGCGGCCCGTCTTCTTCGCCGCGAGCGCCATGATAGAGCTCAGCTGCACCGAACGGGTTTCCTTGCCACCAAAGCCGCCGCCTAGACGCTTGACTCGGCAGACGACCTTGTTGTTGGCGACGTTGCAGACCTGTGCAATATAGGCTTGCCTATTCCTGTTAGTACTGAAGTATGTATGATGAATGAACTACTTACGTCTCTGTTGGGTTCTGCGTACAAGCAAAAACCTCCATCTCGCCATCTTCCGGCTTCGGCACAGCGACACAGGCATTAGTCTCAAGGTAGAAATGCTCCTGACCTCCCATCCTAGTCGTGCCCGAGATAACATGATCCGCCTCCGCAAACGCCTTCTCCGTATCTCCAGTCTTGATGAACCTGGCCTGCTCAAAGTAGCTCTCCTTCTCAATAGCCTCTTCGATGGTATAAATAGCAGGCAACTCTTCATACTGTATCTTGACTGCTCTCGCACCTGCAGCAGCCTCGTTCGCCGTACTGGCGAGGATAACACCAATAGGCTGACCACAAGTAAAGACCTCATTCACAGCGAAGAACACCTCATCTCTCACTGGCGCACCCCACCAGTTCGCCTCGGGACTAGGCATATCCGTATGATCCAGATAGTCTACCACACCCGGCAACTCCAAAGCCGCCGATGTATCAACAGATATAAGTTTCGCCCGCGCCTTCGTCGACAGGACCAGACACCCGTACAACTCATTCCTCTGCACCGGTATATCATCAGTGTACTGCGCCTGACCCGTACACTGCTTCAGCGCGGCAACATGCGGTTGCGCGCGCCCCATAATCATCTTCTCATACGCAGCCGTGGCGTCGTGGTCCTGCTCACCACGCGAGATCTCGCGCTCGATTTCGCCAACAGCCTCAAGATCCGCACCATCGTTGCCGAGCTTGATGAGAACCTCGTGGTAGAAGCGGTAAAAGAAGCTCATCGCCAGGGTCTTGCGGTAAGTCGCCATTCCACCGGGAACGCCAAACTTGAGATCAAAGTCCTGCTCGAGCGCCCCCATGGCGCCTTCAAGCGTGGCTGGATCTGTCCATTTTTTGCCAATGAGGAAAGTGTCTGCCTTTTTAGCTGAGATAGTGAGAGGCGCCATACCACCGTAGACGAGGTTGGCACTCTCAACTTCGTGGGTATCGCTGAGCTTAACTCGGAGGGCAGCAGTAACAATGGCAATATCATCATCCTTCCTCTTCGCCTGCTTGTACGCACTGGTATACTCATTCGTCGCAGTGACAGGAATGCGAAGACTAGCGATGATCGCGCCCGCCGGCAGCGCAGTCGTACGATACGACTTGAAGAACTCCGTCATCGGAATCTCCGTGTCCTCATCGAGAGTCTTCGCAATCAGGGTGGCATTCGCAGCGACGAGCACAGGGTTCAAATCACTGATCGGACTAGCCGTCGCCAGATTACCCGCCGGCGTCCCTACATTCCTAATCTGCCTTCCAGCAAAGAACTGCAGCTGCCTGTGCATATTCGTAAACACCTGACCCTTCTCAGGTCCATAATGCTCAACAGCCTTCAGCGCAATGGCTTCCAGGTCCGTCAGCGTGATATTTCCGCCAATCTCCAGATGATCATCGTGGAACTCAAACTTTCGCAGTTCCGGGATATCTCCAACAAACACCGAGGCCGAGTACTGCATCGCCTTAAACTTGATCTCAATCTGCGTCTCACTGCTGCCTCCAATAATCTTGGCGGACGGCAGCGCATGCTTGATGCGCAGGAGTTGATCAACAGTGACGGGGCGGTACCAGCGCTTCCGCTTGTTACCGAACGTCAGCGGCTTGAACTCGTACTTGGTGAGGGCGGGCGGGAAGATGAGTTGGGTATCAGGGTTATACTCGATAAACCCAGGCGGCGTGAAGCGCTTTATCGGCTGATCGTCGTCGGCGGTCTTGCCCTGGCAGCATCCGCCACCTCCTTCTTTCTCCATGCAGCATCCGCCACCGCCGTTAGTCTTGGCCTTCGCGCATCCAGTCTCGGCGCTGAATGTACGCGCCGCCTCCAGGATAGGCCGGTACCCCGTGCAGCGGCACAAGTTCCCGTCAAAGGCTTCCTCGATGGAATGCTCAGTAGGTTGATCTTCATTCCGCAGCAGCGCATAGAGACTCATCACAATACCGGGAGTGCAGAACTGTTATCGCATTAGCCACGCCCTCTTCCTGTCTGAAAAGGAGAAACTTACCCCGCACTGACTGCCATTCCCCTTCGCAATGCGCTCCTGCACGCTATGCGGCCTCTCGACATTTCCGATCCCCTCCACCGTAATGACATGCTTGCCATCCACGCTCACCAGCGGCGCCAGACACGCATTGACGCTGGCGTGGTAGATCTTCTTCGTCGTAGGATTCCACTGACTAACAACGACGGTGCACGCGCCACATCCGCCTTCCGAGCATCCCAGCTTGGTGCCCGTGAGCCCGATGCCTCGGAGGTACTCGAGCAGAGTGATCTCGGGGTCGATGTTGTAGAGGTTGACGCGGGTGCCGTTGAGGAAGAAGCGGAGTGTTGTGTCGTAGAAAGCGGTCACGTCGGCGAGGTTTGTGGATGCCTCGGCGGGGGAGGCGGGGGTGGGAGAGACGGCACTGGGCGCCATGGTCGATAAGAGTTTGGGATAGTAGTTTGCGTTGGTGTTTGTTGTGCCCGCGTGAGGCGTCGAGGGTTGCAGTCTCACTCACTCGACTGACAAAGCAAGGGCTGGAGTAGGAGTGAGACACAAGGGTATCACGAACGAACAACGAAGGGCTGGGTATATATATAGATACAAGTGCATCAGAACAGGTGATATGAGAGGGTGAGGAGCATGGCTGGATGCAATTGATATATGTATAAAATGGGGAAATAAGAAGAATGAGGGGAACGGAGATATTAGGAAAGAGAGAAGAGAATAGTTTAGTCAGGTTGTAGATAATGAGGGTGGAGAGAAGAGGAGTAGTTTCTTTTTGATAGCATTGCCACCTTCGGTGTGGGGAGAGCTCCGATAAGATATGAGCGCGCGATAAAGTACAAGGCGGCGACCTCCGACTGTGGACTATGCCTGAAGTTGTCTAGCGTGTGTGACACGTGATGTGTTGTGTATTGAGTCACGTGCCTGTATCTCCCAGCGACGAGGTGAGAAATGAAGAAGAGGGAAATGAGAAAACGAGAAATGAAAGTCAGACTCAAAATTCATGGTCGATGCTGACGCTACAGCCCCAATTCCCGCACAATCAGTCTCTGGTCTCGCGCATTCCACTCGTAACCTTTTTCAGAACCATACGGCCCAGGCTGACGTGAGCTGTCTGCCCCTCCCATGGGATATCTCGCTGCTCTTCATCCCTGAACGTCGTATTCGCCAACCATGCTTCTCGGAGATATTCTTCCCGTTCTCTCGGATCGTTGCCGATCTCTGCTACGCTCCCCGCATACTTAATTGTCATAGCGTTGAGGAGAAGACGACACATGCGGCCATTGCCATCCTCGAAGGGATGGATACACACAAACGCCGTGGAAAGCCGGCAGGCTACGTCTATAGCGTCGATTTCCCCGGTCTTCTCCGCTGTCTTTATTCTCTCGTTATGTTCCGCGACAAGGTTTCTCATAAAAAGCTTGACGGATTTGCCGCGGACGAACTTCGAGGAGAAGAGCGGGACTTGCTTCCTCTCAGGGACAGGCCGGTTCGGTTTCAGCCGCTTGCAGTCTTGGACTCGTTTTTCGTATTCTTCGTCTGTTTCAAGACGTAGTCCATGGCTTGCTCCCTCGTCCGACTCTCTGTATATGCCTCCCGACGCTTCGTGCTCCGAGTAGCGCATAAGGATCCGATGTGTCTCCTTTATGATATCTTCATCTAGAGGAATGTCTTGTAGCACGATCGTGTCGAAGAGGTACTTCGCAGCTAATGCATGCTGAACGATCTCGTGCCTTGAGCGCAGGACAGATTGTAAGTCCGTCGTCCGACCACTTGTAGAAAGATGATCGAGCTCTTGTGCGTATTCATCGGACCTCTCGTCGATATCGTCAACATGTGGTACCTTGCCATCGAAAACTTGGCGGCAAAACCGATCTGTAATCCCTATAGCCCCCCCTACC
Source organism: Pseudogymnoascus sp. 05NY08 (assembly GCA_001662605.1). Lineage (NCBI taxonomy): Eukaryota > Fungi > Ascomycota > Leotiomycetes > Thelebolales > Thelebolaceae > Pseudogymnoascus > Pseudogymnoascus sp. 05NY08. The sequence goes on from KV458847.1 coordinate 66,156, forward strand.
ACCTCGATTGCATTGCTTCCGAATATGACATCAGTGAGTCCGGAAATGCAGCCTGCCAGCTGCCCAGATGCTGTTGGGCCACTTCCTTGGCTCAGTTCCTGGCACGGTCTTGCCTGCCTTTGAGATATCGCGGCCATCTGTTTAGCTTTATAGTGACTGAGACTTATAAAATTGGGGGTGTATCAGGTTGGTGCTATATGGCGAGATGGGTCTGTAGAAATTATAATACTTTGTGGTTATTGTGAGTTTATTGTCAGTTTATTAAACGCTAGTAACAGTCTATTCGACAACAGGTACCAAATAAACAGCTGATAATCCCCGGATTATTAACTTACGACAAGCTAAATTCTATACTATATTCCATCTACACTAAATCATGCACTAAATATAAAAATATACAAATGGAAGGAGCGAGTTGCATATATAAATTATGAGATTCATGAAATGAGGAAGGAGCCATCCGTGCTTCTTTAATCCACCCCCAAGTCCTCATCAGGTACAACGCCTTGGCTCGACTCGGTCACTAGCGTAAGTATCCTCGGCGTCGATTCCTCTCCCGAACCTACCGTCGGAGAGTAACTCTTCTCATCGCTCTGAGTCTTACTTACCCGGAGACTTACCGGGAGATCATCCTCTGCTAGAATTATAGTATCCACACGTGATCTGTAGTATTTGAGATACCAATATCACGTGATTCACCGCCCCACAAATCGGGCATCCCGCAATCCGACACCTGTCCCACTTCCACCGCCCACTTTGTCCCACATAACACGCCGCGATTGTCAGCAATTCTGCCACGCACATGCTAAATGGAGACACTCGTCCTAGGCGGTGGATTTTATTTTTCGCGGAGAGCTGGGGACTGACAGTATAGTCCGATGCATATACAGACCGTATACGTATATCTACGCATGCAGTGACAGTATTATAGTATTATATACTACTATTCTTATCGGAATGCTCTAGGTTACTCTGTCAAAAATGAAGATTTACTGTAGTGCTTACAGAGCAAAAAAATACGATTGTGGCAAACTGAAACTGTACGCACGCGACCACTATCCACTTGCGGCGCTCGTGCGGTGCTGGTTGCGCCGTAGCTAAGGTTAAGATTAGTGCGGTTAGGACAGTTAGGACAGTTAGTACCGGCTAGTAAACTCTGCTATGTATAGTACTCCGTAGGCAAAAGCTAATGTTTTGTTGGAGCTACTGTAAACTATAGTAGTATGCTGTAGTATACTATAGTTTACTGTAACTATGCAGTAGTACGGAGCAGTTTACTATAGTAGTCTAGTAGTACGCACAGGGCGCGCGTTTATCTGCCCACGTTGTTGCATACGGCACTTTCGTAGGGCAATAGATCGGCCTCGGCCACGGACTGCATGTCAGTCCTTCCTTACAACGGTGCTAGTAGCGAGTCTAGTAGTGTGTCTATAGTCGTCTAGTAGGAGTAGTCGTATAGTAGTCGTATAGTAGTCGTCTTGTAGTAGTATAGTAGTCGTCTAGTAGTACTCCACAGCAGTGACGCCTTACTTGTGTGGAGTTTATGGAGACAGGTAGTGAGGGAAAATGGAGATAGGTTATGGAGACGGTTACGAGTCCGACGCTACGCTACTGCCATATTCTACTCTAAGTCGACAGTCGTCTCTATCTATCTAATGATTACTCGACTACTCTACGGAGTACAGTATTTTATTACTCTACTCTACTTACTCTGCTCCCCGACTCCCCGACTCCCCGACTCCCCGACCGTACCGATAAGCGGAGGCGGCAGAATGGTAAATGCGGGCGACGGTGGCCCGTCCTCCGCCGGAAGAATCATGGTGGGCGCCGACGGCCAAAAAACGTGACAGGCCGTGCACGTGAATTTACCAGGATGTATTCGCCTTGTGTCGTCATCATGATTCTACAGCACGGCACAAGCACAGCCACCAAATATAAACAATACTACACTACAATCTCATCAATTGACTTCTACCGCATCCATAACACACACACAATCAAATCCCGATATACCCCTCCTTTACACAGCTGAAAATGAAAAAATAAAAAACTAAAATCCAATATTGTTCGTTGGGTTGGTTTCTTATCGTCCAACAGCCACGCCGAGATTCACCCACCCCACTACCCAAAACGTCTTAGCCTTGTTTGGCGTAGATTAGCCGATCAAGGGTCAAGGGCGCAAGGACCAACCAACAAGGGTCTCCACCACCCCAGTCGCCGAAAGCAAGTGCACAAGCCCTCCGCAGTATCTCTCCCCGACGCCGGGCAAAGTAACTTATCTTACTGCCAATCGAATAACTTCCACCACCCTCTCTTTCTTCCTTGCTTCATTTATTCCTCTTCCTCTTCCTCGTCGGTCCTTACTCTTCCTACTCTACCACCACCACTACAACCGCCGACTGTACAGCTGCATCAATGAAGTATGGCCAAGCTCTTTACGAGCGCAGCGTCCCTCAATGGGCGCCTTGTACGTTCCCCGCTGCCCAATCCCCAGATTAACAGTCACAACAATACAACTTCAACGACCGAAAAAAAAAACTCCAAACTAACCTCATCCCTCAATTACTAGATAACATCGACTACAACGAGCTAAAGACCCTCATCCGCACGCACACCACCCCGCCCCCAGGCTCGTCGCACTCAGACACCAGCCAGCCCGTCGTGATACCCGGGCAGACCGACGAGGCGCTGTCATGCTTCGAGGCTCGCTTTGCGAGGGAGCTGGGGGCGCAGCATGCGAGGGTTGATTTGTTTGTGAGGAGTAAGGCGGATGAGTTTTGGAGGCGATTGAGTGAGTGCATTTTTTTTTTTTTTGTTGGGTGTATGTTGTCATGGATTGCTTGGCTCGGGTATGCCGAGGGTAGAGGTAGATAGTGGAATTGAGGTGGCAGATAAGGGATTGGAGACTGGAAACTGGAAATTGGGTTATTGAATGAGACTGACAGTATGGAATAGGTGACTACGAACAGAAACTGAACCGACTCATTGCTCGTGGAGACCCGGAGAGTGGTGGGATAATGACGGCGCGGAGGAGGGAAAGACTTGCGAGGTTGGAGACGAGGGTTTTACGGTTAGTCTTCCCCTGGTTATACATGGTGATAGGCAGTGGCTATGGACAGTGTCTATGTACAAGAACATTGGTCAATTGGCAATGGAAATGGACAAAAACATTGGGCAATTGGCAGTGGGCAATGAACTGGACACCAGCCATCCCCAACACACAACACCCACCCATGAACACCGCTAACAACCACACAGCTGCACAGACGACATCCGCAACCTCGACCGCTTCATCCAAGCCCAACGCATCGGCTTCCAAAAGATCCTCAAAAAATACCGCAAATGGACCGGCTCCCCCACCCTCCCCCGCCTCACCGACCCCTTCCTCTCCCCCACAACATCCTTCACCCACCTCTCCCTCCTCCCCCTCCTCACCGCCTTCACCGACCTAAGCACCCGCATCGCCGCCTTCTCCCCCCCACCATCCTCGACCGGCACACCCCTCACTCTCTCCCGCCGCTCATCCCAGCCGCTCCCACATTCCCCTGCTGCAGCGCGCAATAAAGCCGTACAAACAGCAGCATACTGGAATGAATACGACTACCCCAGCGACGGCGGCGGTGCCGAAGAACCATACACCATCGCCTTCGACGCCGACGCCGACGACGGTTTCCCAGGCCAACAACGCATGGGCAAAGCCCTCGCCTACCTAGGCGAAAAAACCGCCGTGCTAGGGTGGTGGCGTCCCTCCTCCTCGGGCGGGGAATCTTCTTCCAAAGGAGAACGACGCGCTTTACTCGGCAGCAGTGGCCGTACCTCCGATTTAGAGACCGGAGAAGAAGAAGACCTCGAAGATTACGACGCTGATGGGTTTCCACTGGGGTATGAGACGCATTACGCTACGTTCCCGTCGATCGCTACGCAGCGCCTTACCGCGCAGAGGACCAGATTACTCTTACTAGCCCTAGTAGCGTGTTATATCTCATCCGCGCTGCTGCTGGGAATTAGTGGCATCCTAGTCGCCACCGGCCGCAACAGGTTGAGAGCTGAAGTCGACGCCGGCGTGATTGCAGGTGTGATGGCTGCCCTTGGGTTCGTGGGCGTGGGCGTTAGAATCGGTGCTTTGAGATGGGAGACTTCCGGGGTATGGGAGAAGGTTGGTGTCGTAGTTGGGTTTGTGGTGGGGTGTATGGTGGGTGGTGGGTTGTTGGTGGGTGTTATGGGCGGATGACGATGATGATACCGTATCGGAGGCGACTTTTGATTCTTGGAGTTTTACCTGGGGTATCTTGTTTTTGGGTAGCGGGCAGCGCAAGGAGGACGGGGGGGAATTTGTCTTTTTTAGAGGACCTACAAACTGCGACGGGTGTACACACGCCATGATACGATGATGATATATACAAGGGAGGCACACCGCTACTGGGCGTTTTATTTGGATATTTGATATTTTAGCGCTGCAATGAGGGGGGTGGGTGGTGGGACACTGACTGACTGACTGGATGGATGGGGATGAAAGGGGGGGGGGGGGTTGTAGCATAGCGAGCGGGGTTATTAGATAAGTTAGAGCGATCTGATGGGGGAGGGGGGGGGGGTGTATATCATGAATTGAGATGTTAAGATATTTACTGGATGACTTGGTGGTGGTGGTGAGGGGTGTGTGTGTGTGGTGTGGTGATGTGATGTGTGAAGTTTATGAGGCGAGGGGTTGAGCGGTGGGGATGGAAGGAGATGTTCTGGGGATTTGGCTTTCTCGAGCCTTGAAGGTTGAGGTGAGGTGCCTTTCTTTTCATCTACTTGGTTCCCGGTGGTTTTTACACGTCGGCGTTTTTCATCATTTCCTCCCCGCCCGGAATAAATAACTAGATAGCTGGAGTGAAGGGTCCTTTTTCTCCGCTTCACTTCCACCTCCACTTCACCTCCCAACACAGTAATGGTGGCACCAAAACGCTACGTGCCGGAGGGCTTTCTCATCAGTTCATCCTTCTGTGGAAGAAGGGTTGGAAGACTCGAGGTCTTTTGATCTCAGCTTCATTTCTCCACTCACTCACTTCGCTTCATCACTCCTTTGCTTCACCTCCCTCGTCCACTGGCGTCGAAAGCAACAATATATCCTCGAGCTGGCAGTTTGAGGAAGATATATCGACCTGGTATCTGTGAGTCGGTGGTGGGGTGTTTTTACATCTATTGCTGGCTCACTGAACAGGGATTCTGCTTTTGAATATATCGCATACTCTGGTTCTACTTCTATCCTTCTTGAACCTCTGCCGTTGGCTCTGGGTTCCTGTCTTCCTTCAACTGGATCAGAGAGACTGGAGCTCCTGTTTCCCTTCAGCTCGACCAGAGACTTCTTGCTTCTTTTCTACTCCAAGTCTATTACAGATTTGTGCTGCTTTTCTCCTTCACCTCGTTCAACCCCATCACAGATTTCCTGATACTCCATTGCAGACAGAGCTGCTTTCCTCTTGCCACCCCATCGCAGACTTGGCCTGCTTTCCTCCTGCCACCCTACTGCAGACTTGGGCTACTTTCCTCCTTCAACTCTATCACAGACTTTGAGCTGTTTTCCTCCTTCAACCTTGAGCAGCTTTCCTCCTGCTACTCCATTGCAGACTTCAGCTGCCTTCCTTCTTCAACTCTATCACAGACTTGGATCTGCCTTCCTTCTTCAACTCCATCACAGACCTCGAGCTGTTTTCCTCCTTCAACCCCATCAAAGACGTGAAGGCCAACGGCTACCATTTGTCTCGCCACTGCTAGTGGGAGAGACCTTTCAGACCAAGGTGTGGATAAACTCAGTCCAGAAATTCACTCAACTTTTACTCTTATATATCGGAAAGTCAACAGGTATGCAGCGAGTTTTAGTTCACTTCTCGTTGCCTCACTTTCACTCTCCATATCTCGTTTTGTTGAATAAACCTCTGTTAACACTGGCCAAGCAGGTCGCATCTGGCTCATCTCAATCCAAGACCGAAGCAAGACGACCTCACAACTGCATCGTTTGCAAAGCTCAAAGTCCCTTCCAAAGACCGCTCCGTCTTCACACATATACCAGCCAAGAAACAAAACCACAAACATCACGCTCGACATTCGCACACACCTGCCATCTCACTCGCAAACAGCCACTCCACACATATACCGAAAGCCTCCTCAACATCTATCATCGGCCCAACCAGCAACCATGTCTACTATAACTACCATGGCTACCGTCGCCCCATCTCCTTCATCGAATTCAATCAAGCCATTCCGCTTCCTCGACCTTAGCCCTGAATTGCGCAACAAGATCTATGAGCTTGTTCTCGGCTTCGATCGTCCTGTTAACCTCACCCGCACAACTGAGGTATACCGGGAGTATACAAACTACCACATCAACAAATGCCCATCCGACAAGCACCACGAGCTGCCCAACCTCAACCGCGGTGTTGCAGACAGAGACCAGGCTACCTGGTGCGTGGACCCGTACACAAATGTACAGAGGAAACTCGACTTTCCGCGCTCCGTACTGGGCCTACGCCACGTATGCAAGCAAATCGACGAGGAGATGCGGTACATTTTCTTCGCGATCAACGAGTTCCACTTCCGCAACGCGGCGCTCGCGCAGCGAGCTTTCGACGGAATGACGGACACAAGGGCAATGGAGGCGATCCAAGTAATGGGTTTCCGGTTCTACGGGGACAATGCACCCAAGTTGTACCCGGCACTGGCGAAGGCATGCCCGAACTTGCGTGTGCTGAAGGTGTCGATGGACGCGGATAAGCAAGTTGCTATTTCAGGTCAGCATAGAACGTTGAGGCGTGCGCGTGGAGTGGAGGCGTTTGCGTCGTATATCGCTGGCTTGGAGAAGTTGGAGACGTTCGAGATAGTTGGGACGGACTATGTGAAGGAGATCGTCGATGGTGTTGAGACGTCGGTGCAGGTTGACATAAACCACCCCATGGCAATTGGACCCTTGTTTAGGGAAAGGATCCACATGGGGAAGATGGAGCGAGAGATAATCGGGAAAGAGGTCATTGAGAGAGAGAGGAGAGAGAAAGAGAAGAGAGAGAAAGCAATGAAGGAGAAAAGGAAGGAACAGAGGAAGAGGAGCGTGGAAAGAAGAGCGGAGAGGGAAAAGGAGAGGCTGAGGCTGGAGGCCGAGAAACTGGAGAAGGTGAGACAGGAGACACTGAGACTGGATAGGGAGAGAAGGAGAAGGGAGAGACAGGACAGAGAGAGACTTGAAAGAGAGAGAATTGTAAGGGAGAGACTTGAAAGGGAGAGACAAGAGGGGGTGAGGGAGAGGATGAGGGAGAGGATGAGGGCAAGGTATCGTCTCATATTCCAATAACCGGAGGGTTTCTTCCAGAATGCAATGATGACGCTTCCGAGATGGAAGAGGTTGACATTCGAAAACAAAATATTTTATTTGCGTTGCCTGCGCGCCATAGGGGTTTCGGTGTCAATCCTGTCCGTGTGAGCAGTTGGGGACGCACTGCGCGGAATCTGGAGATTATTTTTCAATATTATTTGCGAGCTGGTGGTTTCTGAATGAGGTTTTATAGTTGATATTTTCTCAGAGGGGTTATTCTGATCAAGAGAGGCTTTCAAGGCGCTGAGATTTTCAAGAACTCGCCCTCACCTAGCATCATTATTAGTTATCAAATACATACTTATGAAACTATGGGAAGTTCAAAACTGTCTGACCTTTGATGTGACCTTGGTGGCACTTTTGCGCTAACCGCATTCCTACCCACTATAAGCGGTGTCCGCCGGCAGTAATCCGTAAACAACACAATCAACCACCTTCAGCTGCCACCATCTTGGTTCCACGATACTTTGGTTGCTCTAGCAAAGCTATATTGATACTGGTGCTAGCTGGAACGCGAATTGAATTGATAGTGCTAGCTGAAAGCAGTGTTTGCGCAACTGTCAACAACCCCGAGTCACGAATCTTGTCGCAAGTACGAACGCGTCTGGCGGGCAAGCATGGTGAATTACAACCTTCAAAATTTGATACGAATCGCAATTAACTTTTACAGGCTCCTGGGGCAGCTAAAATCCCGAGCAAGAGAGGACGACCTTCAAATGCGAGTATAGTGTTGGAACAAACCGAGGAGCGGCCAGAAGCTTCCCAACCCAAACGGAAACGCGGCAGACCATCAAATGCAAGTAGAGCGCCCCAAGAGAGCGAGGAGACGCCGGAATCATCGCAACCCCGACGACGACGCGACAAGGTACAACAAGAACCCGAAGAAAGGCCCGAATCACCCCCGCCTCGGCGAAAGCGCGGGAGGCCCTCCAATGCGAGCCGAGCACTACAAGAAATCGAGAACGAGCCGGAAGTAACTGCACCTTCACGAAAACGCGGGAGACCATCGAATGCGAGCAGAGCAGCGGAGGAGATTGAGAACAGGTCCGAGCCAATACGAGATAAACCAGCAAAGAAGAAGGCGCGAGTGTCGACGGGAGGTGAATCTTCCCAGCGATCAGAAGCGGCCCCGACCAAGCGCGCACGAGAGCCACGGACGCGTCAATCACCACGCGCCGCCTCGCCCCCCTCACCCCTCCCATTCCAGCATCTCGAACCCGTAGAATGCGGCGTCTCACACAACACCATCGACTCCACGTGGGAGCCCCTCCCCGCCACCGCCCACGACCGCGCCATGCAACTCCTCGGCGACATCGAGAAGTCAGTCGTGCAACGCCTCCGCGACGAGCGTAAACGGACTCAGGCGAGCACGGCGATCCAGATGGTGACGCGGCGGCTGGGGCGCAAGATTGCGCGGGGCCTGCCGTTTCCGCCTGGGTCGCGGCCGCAGCGGGAAGAGGATTTTGATTTCGAGCGGATACTGGATGCGACGAGGAAGCAGGAGGGGTTGTTGACGCCGGCGCTGCATGCGAGGGAGTTGTTGAAGGCGGAGATTAGGAGGGAGGAGGTGATGCTGGAGAGGGAGCAGGAGGCGCTGGGGGAGCTGGAGAAGAATGCGAGTGCGGAGCGGGGAAGGAGGAAGGCGGAGGCGAAGAAATTACATCCTTCTCTTGCGAAACGCGGGGGAATGGTGGAGTGGAGTGATCGCGATCAACTCAACCTTGCGGACGAGCAGACTATGGCGGATGTGCTAGAGGTGAGTTTGTTGATTATTTCTCGATGGGATGGGGCTAATTTGTATAGGACGCGAAGATCGATGACGACCTGAGGCCGATTGTGGAGGAGCTACAGAATCATTTGGAGAGCATGCAGAATAACTTCAAGCAAGTCGAGGGCATCGTGCCGGCGATAGAGAAGAGCGAGGCAACTATCCGGGCTGCTATGTTGAAGCAGATCGATGAGCAGCGCTATGAGCAAATCATTATGGGGTGAAGGGTCGACTCTGTTTGGTTAGTTCGATGCACAGCGCTATAAGCAAGCCATGGGTTGAAGCGTCAAATCTGTTTGGTTAGACCAATGCACCCCGCCATGAGGAAGTCATGATGGCTGCTCCGTTGGATCCATGGACGGCACCGTCAGCATGTGATTATAGGATGCATGCCCCGGCCAGCTCTGTCGATCATGTATGTCAATGCGCAAGGATATTGACATGCTACTACGGGATGAACTGGTGGGATCTGTTGAACCAGACCGATGCACAGTGCCACGGGGATATTATTATGGGCACGTTATTTATGATATGAAGCGTCGAGGAAGTGGCTTAATGCCAGGAAATGAGATACCCCCCCGAGGTTCTACTACAGAATTCTAGAACGAATTATGATCCGTATAAATTATGAATATGACGTGTAAAACCATCTCATATTTTGCTGCACTCGTGTCTCATGAAAGATATACTCTTTCCTGTGTTATGCATATTGTAACTCCATAATTACTACTCCATAGTTGCCGGATCAGCAGCGTCGACAGCTTGGCCCACTCCGTTCCCATGTGCTCTCGCTGAATCAGATGTTCGGCATTGCTCACCCACTCCACTACTGCAAGGCGGGCGCGGGGCGCGGGCTAATTTTTAGCATCATAGAAACTTGGAGAGGGGAACAGGTCATAACCCGAACCCTGCGAAATCGTCTCTCTATCTCCAATCCCTCCCATCTTACTCGATCCTGGCCCAAAAATTAAATGCCACAAGCCTGCGCGCATACTTATTTCGTCCATTCACGAGCCTTCATACACGTCGCCGCCGCCGTGCGACTTGTTCTTCTGCGTGCGCCGCTGGTCCTGCAGCGTGCCGGGTATCGCGATCCTGCCTGACCCGAGGTACAAGCCGAAAAAAGGCGCTCACACACAACCCTGAGCAACAGACGTTAAATGGAAGCCGTCGAGCTCTAGATCCGATGTCATGGAGCACAATGGCGACAGGAACAGGCCGCGCAAGAAGTCGCAGACCCCTCCGGCTGCTTCTGCGCCTGCAGCGACGAGCGCCACCAAGAATCCAAAGAAGAGGCGCAAGGTGAATCATGGTGAGCACACGACCTGACTGCTTGGGCAGCAAAATCCCTTGACGCACGCGTTGTTCCATTTTTCCGTGCTTCTTTTTTCCTGCGCTGTCGCTAATCCTGGAACGCGTGCCTACAGCTTGTGTATATTGCCGTCGCTCTGTAAGTAATCGATTGGTCCAGCTCACATCATTGCCAGTTGTGTCGCATGTGAGTTTTGTGCAGATTGCTTGTGCTGACCTGATGCCTCTGGAATAGCATATGACATGCGACTTGGTACGACCCTCTTTCTTTCTTGCGGACCCCCCCTCTCTTCGCCGTCTCAGCCACGGCCGAACATCTCAGGCACTAGCAAGGCTAACTCTGCTTCGTCGCACAGGAAAGACCTTGCGCCCGTTGTATAAAGCGAAACATCGGCCACCTCTGCCACGACGAGCGACGCGAATCAGACTCGTCCACGAAGAAAGTGAAGGCGCGACAAAGCACCGCTGGCGAAGATGAAGAAGGCGGAACTGCAGAGCCCACCCAGCCAGCAGAAAGCGGTATGAGCAGCTCGCTCGACCAGCGCGTCGACCAGGCACGCGAGGACGCCTTGGGGGGAGTCGGCACCGCGCCGATGCCACAACAACAAGCGCCGCTCCAGATCGTGCAACCGTCGCCCGTTTCGGGCGCACAGGCAAACGCGTTGAGCAGAACGAGTGGGCGCTGTATGTGGATCTCGTGGGCCCCTTTCTGGTGGCGCTGGCTAACCGTCTTACAGTCATTGGAGACCGACCGAGCGATTGGCCTGGGGCTCAGAGCCAATACCAAGACATGCATAACTACCATCCCTCCTATATGTTTAACACTTCAGAATTCACGAACGAGTTTAACCTGCTCAATGATTTTTTGAACAACAGCCTTCTCGACGACGGCGGACTGCTCGAGGGCGACGCTGGCCACTTCTACAACGATCAATCCCTTCTCATGTCTGGAGGTATGAATAACAACGGGATACCCTCCAACTTCCAGCAGAACGCCGTACAGGCGAGCAATCAGAATGGGAAGGCCATCTCGAGGCCTGCAAGCGCCATGCCCACTGACAAGGCCAAAGAATACTACCTTCAGGCTGCAGATCCGACAGGTAATGACACGCCCGAAGAGCGAATGAACCGCCTGCTGCAAGCGAAGTACGACGCAGGGATGCTGAAGCCGTTCAACTACGTGAGGGGCTACGCACAGCTCTCGTCGTACATGGACGGTCACATCAACGCCGCGTCAAAGCAGAAGATCCTGCGCCAGCTCGACCGATTCCGACCGAAGTTCCGAGAGAAGGTTCAGAAGCTGACGGATATCGAGCTGATCTATGTCGAGATGTGGTTCGAGAAGACGCTGATGGAATACGACCGCGTTTTTGCTAGTATGGCGATACCGGCGTGCTGCTGGCGAAGGACGGGCGAGATATTTAGAGGGAACAAGGAGATGGCTGAGCTCATCCATGTGCCGATCGAGCAGATGCGGGATGTGAGTTGTCTTTTACCTCTTCTCTCGCAAATAAATGCTAATCGCGCGTCTTCGCAGGGCAAAATCGGGATCCACGAGATACTGACGGAAGACTCTCTGGTCAATTACTGGGAGAAATTCGGCGCCATCGCCTTTGACCAGAATCAGAAGGCTCTCTTGACGAGTTGTTCACTGAAGAATCCGGTCGAGGGCTCCACAGACAAGCCCATAAAATGCTGCTTTTCATTCACGATACGGAGAGACGAGAACAAGATGTGAGGCTGCTCCCTTTCCTCCAACCCTTTGCTTTGGAACACATATACTGATCCGCCTCATCCACAGACCCACCCTTATTGTTGGAAACTTCCTGCCACAATAGAGCATCAGGTAGGAAAGGCCTAATGATAAAATTAAAAAGCACGATCAAAAAAATAGAAGTTCCTGGGAGTAGGGAAAGGCAACATTCTGGATTTGTACGCATGCCTCATTTCCTTGGTATATCTGAGGCGTAATCATCGGGTGGAAGCCACTAAGACGTTTTGGGTTGAGGCCTGTTCTGAGAGGAGTGTGTTGACGACCCTCGTGGGTTTTGTACTTCTTCTGTAGGTAGAGCTCGGTTTATATCTGCGCATTCTGTTCGCCGCGAAATAGAATATGTGATCTTCTATACTATACTTGTTCCATCTGTGAGGTTTCTTCAGGTTCAGTTATACTTGTGGCATCCTTTTCCAGCTTCTCACCCCCCGTTAAAGCAGCCAGTCAGTTTTATCTCAGTTCAGTGTCAATATTCTTCAAACAGTTATTATCCCATCCTTACGCCCTTCCAAATGAACAATCCGCCATCTGGGAAGCGGCAGGCCAAAGAGAAGCGTGTCGCTGCTCTTCTTTGTCAGTATTGACTTCTATTTCAAAGCTGGCACGACTAACAGATCCCACTCACCAGCCTTCTCTGCAACTACCCGAAGCAAACTTTCACCACTCCCGTCGGGACCTGCATTGCTGAACCTACAAACACAACTGCACGAACAGATCAATGGATTCCCCAGTAGCCTCACCTCTCTGGCCGTCTCGAAGCGCCAAGATCTAGATATAGAAGGCTTGATACTATGGAATCTCGCGACGAGACTCATGCGGGCGAAAGACTTTCCAACCTCACCAGAACAACGGGCGACGTTGCTTGCGGCCCGGGTGTTTGCCTTTCTGTTATTGGATGGCGGTCTCGGCAAGGGCAGCACTTCACCAGTCTGTGTTTCACGCCTTATGAAGATTGCGCTCAAGGCTGCCAAGGGCTGCATTGGTAAGTTCCCATACTGAATTCACGGTGATGTAGTCTGACGGCTGAGATACAGATGCCAAGAGGCTTGATTTTGCACTCAAGGTACTGGAGAAGGCGGCTGTGTACGAAGGCCAACTTTCCATGCATGATGGCACTATAAAGGCATCGCCTGCGGAAGCGGAGGCGTACTCTCAGTTACAATCGGAATACTATGCTCTTAGAACAGCTTTGGTGAGATGCTATTTCCCCTGACAACAGCTTTTTCTCTCCTCATGATTACCATTGCTCACTTCTCCCCAGGCGTGGCGCCAGGACAAAATTGAAGTCGCAGAGCACATGTACAAGAAAGCAGCGCTATCCGACAACACCCTCGATGCCGATACTGCCGAAGACCTAGCAGACCTCCTCTACGAAATGGGGAGGGATTTGTTCAAAAAGAAGCAATATGAGTTGGCAGATAAGTGGTTGGAGCGAGCGTTTAGCATCATCACAGCACAGGAGATAGATAAGCTGAGTACCGACGCGACGAATCTTCAGACTAGCATCATACAAGCCCGTGTTCAGGCCCTTCTTGCGATTGAGAGAGAGGATGCACTCGACATGGCAAACAGCTTGATTAACAACCTGGAGAACGAGGTTGGGGACAGGTTGATGGTTCTGTTACTGAAACTTGAGGTGCTGTCAGCACCTATTAGCCGGACTTTCGACTGTAATGCCTACGGCGATGTGATATACAGGATGATACGAACAGTCGTGATGACAGAAGGGAATTTCAAACTGATCATGCACCATATTAGGAAACTGAACGACAAGGGGCCAAGCCTTGCGTGCAGTATGCTGGACTCGTTCCTACAGAGTCGTCTTTTCGAAGCTGGGAATGAAGAATGGATTGAAAAGGCTCTCGTTAATAGAATATGGATATCTACAAATTCGAGGGATTGTCCAGAGGTGTTGCAATCCGTGCGGGAGGTCTTAGAGGCCGTTGGCTCAAATATGAGCAAACCGTTGAGCGCGTCGGCCACTCATGCCGCCCAGACAGTAAGTCTATGCCCTGATTCAGAGATATGGAGACTAATTCAAGAAGCTGTTGTGGAAACGAATTGAGTCAAATTACGGCAATGGAAGCTACGAAGCTGCTGAAGATTGGTGCAGGTTGGCTCTACAGAAAGTTTTCGAACAAGCCGGAGATTTGAACAAAGCCAAGATTGTCAGGTACAAATTACTTGGTACTATCACATATCTTGGAGGCATGCTGACCTATTCGTAGAAAGCTCTTACTTTGCGCTCTTGGTCGGGGCGATATATCCGATGCCCTTGGAATTATTAGCCAGATTCCAGAGTCATCCAAAGATGACCCGATGACTCGGTTTTTGATGTTCAAAATTGCAATCCGTACCAATGAACTTGAATTGGCTTCGGTGTGCCTCGAAAAGGTCTACGGGGCAGCAACGGACGACTTTACGTTGCTGTATGCATGCGTTATTGATGCGCAGCAAGTCGGCAACAAGACGCTTGCCATTGCTGGCCTCCAATTAGTTGCGCAAAAATACGAGTATAATACACCGTCATCTGTCAACTTTCCCGCGCTGCTCAGATGCATGATACGACTTATATTATCAAAGCTGGGGTCAGCGGAACTAGAGAAAGATATCGACGTGTCTTCAGTTGTCGATCAGTTATGCAAGCTATTTGATGGTGGTATGACAATGATCCGCGCTGCCTTTCTCTCGAAATCCAGCTAATATGTCGTAGGTTCCACGCACGCCCAGAGATCGATCAAGCAAGAAAACAAAGACAACGGAACCAAGCTGTGGACAATACAAGAGCTAGATTGGTTCTCAAAGAATGCGTACAATCTAGCGTTGAAGTACAGCTCCCAATGGCACCCTGAACAGGTCCTACGAATCATCCAGAGCTGCATCAAATTTGCCAGCTTATATCCAAAAGATATCGATAATGCAACCTCAAACGATGTGACACACCGTCATATCTTCTGTGACTTTCTCGCCGTGATGTTGCTGGTCTCGCTCGCTCGGGCAGAAGACAACATCGAAGCTCAACTACAGGATTACCTCGAGCTTCGGAAACACGTCGATAGTTTTGATGCTCGCCTTCAATCTATTATGGACGTTCTTGAAGAAGGCCCACAGCAGGACCTGTTAAAGAAACTGGCAGCCCTTCTAGTGTTCGACTTTGAAGCCGCTATCCGCCTCAAAGCCTGGAATGACCTCACAGAAGTAATACTGAAAGCTGATTGCTGCAAAAGTATGAAAATTTACGAGATGATGTCAGATATGCTCCTGTCAGATTCCAGTATTCCCGTGGCAGGTATGTCTTTTTTCTGTGCTCTCTCGCTCATAGTTATATGTGCCACGCGCTGACGACTACAGTCCTCATTCCAACACTCAAGCGCATCGCCAATGAAGCCTGGTCTCTCGAGTCCTTCGATATTACCAAGCTTTCGCGGTATATGCGTTGTCTCTTCCGTCTTGGGCTTTCGTCGGGCGATGGGCCACTATCAGAGAGCCTTCTTGACCAGGTCTCAGAGTTGGCGAGCTCGGCAGAGAACAGCGAGACACCGTATCCATTGGAGGAGCTGGAGTATGTGGCCACAACTGCATATAACCGCGCGGTGGACTACTACTGTACTGGCGAAGATGATGCGTGCAGGAGGTGGGCAGAAAAGGCAATTGGTGTTGCAGGGTTCTGTGCAGATGGAGGAGGCTTGAGAAGCCTGTTGCAAGAGAAACTGGTTGGGCTACAATTTGGTAGGGAAGGGTCATGAAGAGTGGCCAATGATATTAGCTTGAAATATGCCAGTGCCTACTTTTTCGGGTCAGCGATTTACTATTTAGCTATTTACTGTTGCATACCCTCTCCAGATATAGCAATACATATATGCTTCCCCAGTTCACAGATCAATCAGTAATTTTAGGCCAATATTATAAAACTCGTATTATTGCTGGGGCCAAAATTCTCAAGTATTAATCATAAAAGTGTGTACAACCAACTCCCGCCGACAAACAGACCGTCTAAAACCCACCTGCTATACCTTCTCACTAAAAACTCCCAGTCATCGCTCCTCTAGTCCACTCCTCCAACCTCTCCGCAAGATTATCATCCTTCGCCGGACCGCTCTGCCACCTCGGCTCCCCAAAACGCTTATGAATTTCCATATACGTCCCGCTCTGCTCCGCCTTCATATCCCAGCTCGCCGCACAGAACAGACTAGTCCACGACCCCTTATCGGCAGGCCATATTAATCCAAGCATGCGAACGACCGAGAAAATACCCGACATGCTCGACCCTGACTCCGACACCGACGTCGCAAGGTTCGTCTCAACCATACCGGGATGCACGGATGAAACCCAGATCTCGCCATTCCCTCTCTGCGCGCTGGGAGAGCCGGGGCCGTACGTCTTGTGCAGGGTCTTGGTGTGCAGAATATTGGCGAGCTTGCTCTGTCCGTATCGCGGCCATGGGCCACTGTCCTTGAGTGATAGATCCTCGAAATTGATGCCGCCCTTGGGTGCGCTTAAGTGGCCCGATGAAGTAAGGTTGACGATGCGCACGCTGCCGGGGGAAAGCGTCTTGGAAGTCCGCAGCATCAGAGGAAGCAGGTGCTCCGTAAAAACCCAATGTGAGAGGTAGTTGGTCTGCCATTGGGCCTCGTAGCCATCTTTGGTCATTTCGAAGGGAGTCGCCATGATGCCTGCGTTATTGACCAGGCCATGCAGGGCCGTTTCGAGGGCGAGGAAGTGCTTGGCGGCCGTGACGACGCTGGCGAGGTCCATGAGGTCCATTTGTAGGAGGTCGATGTTGGCTGAGGGATGCGTTTTCTTGATATTGGCGATGGCCTCATTGCCCTTCTTTGGGGATCGGGCGCACATGTAGACGTGGGCGCCATGTTCTGCTAGGTGGGATACGGTATAGTAGCCTCTGTGGTTTGGTCAGCTCAGATATTCAGACTTTACGGCGAGAGGGAAGACTTACATGCCGGAATTTCCACCTGTGACTATGAATACTTTGCCCTTGAGAACGGGGAGAGTGTCGGGATGGAAAGTCATGTCTAAAGCGAGTACTCGAGTTGATGTGTGAAGGTGTAATAGTAAGAAGTGGATAATCCAATGTCTTTGGCTGAGTTCTATGTTTCTGATGATACAAAAAGATCCGTTGAAATAAAGGATTTACTACGATCTTTATACTACTCTTATTGAACTATTTCCGAGATTCTTGCACCTACATGATATTCTAACTATCAGATATGTGAGCAGGCTGCATGACGCTAAAACCTACCCATCCCATGCAGCTTTAAGTTAGTTTGTGAGCGACCTGCATGAACCTTAGGGCTCACTGCGAAATCTCTAACTACCCTTTAAATTAGCCATCTTCTAGAAATCATAATGTTGCGTTTTGCCAATCAAAGAGTCTATCAGCGCTGTGATCCTAGGGCCCGTGATTCTAGTCTAGAATGTGAGCAGACTGCATGACGCTAGACCTCCTTAGGTTGGACCCAGTAGTAGTAGCTAATAATATCGCGCCAATTCACTAACCCCTAACTCCTAGCTCCTAACCCCCTGTCTGTCTACGCCTTAGCCGCGGAATATTCTCCACAGGCATATTAGCTGAGGCTCCGCCCGGACGCCAAGTGTCAGATTCGTCATTGTCATCGTTAGGATTGTGAGCAGGCTACATAAAACCGCTTTGGCCGACTCGGAGATATTTCCATGGTCCATCAATAGATTCATTATTGCCGTAATTACTATGTCCGATAGCATCATGATTAGTACGTATCAGCCTGTAAATCCCGCAGCACCACGCTACCAACTCGTGTCGATGCCACAATTGGCCGAGGTACGTATCAGGTCGCGTTTAATGACGAAGACGACGTGGCTTGCTCACAGCATATACAGGCAATAAGTAAAGAAGACGACTGGACCGGGACCAAGGATGCCGCAGCACGCAGGCGGGCACAGACCAGACTCAACACAAGGGCATACCGTTAGTAAAGCCTTGTTCTCCCATTTGTCTAAATCCGGGCCAGGAGCCAGGATCAGCCCGATCAAGGGGTATCTCAATATCGAAACTGATAGCCAAGTAGGGAAACGCAAAGCTCTCGCTGCAGCGAAGACCCCAGTCAAATCAGAAGAGTTGGTAGAATGCTGGGATATTAAGCAGCAATCCATCTCTACCGTCCCAGCATCCCGTATTAAGGAACTATACGACGCCAGAAGTGCCCTGATGCCAGATAAACAGAGAGAAGCCCAGTTTAATACTGTCTTCCCGCTCTGTCCAGACCACCTAATCACACTCCTCCAATTTAACGCCCTCCGCGCCCTGGCCGTCAACCGCACCCTAATATCGGGCGTCCTTGTCACGCCCCTCGACTGTGGCGAGGAAATTATCCACGTCATCCCCTACCCCACCAAGCCCGAACTACTCCCTTTATCACTCCTACCCACCACCCTTCAACAAACAGTGCCACACGGCGACTGGATCGACATGTTCCCGTGCCCCGAGGCGCGAGACCGGCTAATCCTGGCCGTCGGTACGTTCGACGAGGACGATCTCTGGGCCGATTGCATCGGTGGGCTCTTCGAAGGCTTTCCCGACGACGAGGTCGAGCGACGCGGCATTATTGCGTGGTCGCCGCCTTGGGATGTCACAGGATGGGAGATGTCGGAAGGATTTCTGAGAAAATGGGGGTGGTTGTTTAAAGGGTTGCCAGGGCCATTAGCAGCGACAAATCGGTGGCGGATAGAGAGAGGCGAGGAACCATTTACTCATGATGACTGCACGTCACATGCAGCTGTGTGACCTTTGTGTTGTCCAGCTACCTTTTTGTCATCGGATGAGTTGGATGTTTGAGCCATTAGGTAGTATTACTACACTAGGAATGGCGCACCGGTCTTTTCGGCGCATATATGTCGTACTGAGAGAGTGCAGTAAACGTCCACGATGTGGAGAGCTAGCAAACGGTGCTGCGTTGTGTTTTATTGATTAACTTGGGTTCATGTTAGTGGTGGAGTTGATCTTTTTTTCGAGGACTCTTTTGTTTGCACGCTGAACGAATTTCGAAACCAAATAGACTGTTTCAAGGTTCAGAGGTTTTTGATATGGCCTCCAGTAGGAACCATACTTATCTTTGAAAAGAATCGTATAGTTTGGCCGTGCAGGGAGGGCTGTGGGCTCGGAAACCCCGCTGGTATATATGAGTCAGATTATCAATTAGGGGGCGAATATCCTAGAAACTGTCGTCATCCGCTCGCTGCGGCTTACTGAGCCATGGATCCTTTCCGTATAAAGTCAGCATGTAACTCTTGACAAGTGGGGGATTTGCAAATGCAGATTTCGGTGACAGAGTAAAGTATGACCTGCCATTTAACTATCATGGTCAATCTATTTTCTATACCCAAAATGCTGGCATAGATTCACCCTTTGGCGAGGAATATCTGCCGTCAGTTTAAACTTGGTCTCAGGTAAAGAAATATAGATACTTAGCACAACGGTGAAATTCTGTCGTGTGACCCTCTCTAGAGCTCATGGGCCGATAAGGTATCCCACGCGAGTTGAAACGTTGTAATCTTCTGACTGAGTTAAACCTAGCGTGAGTGTAACTAGCCATGCATTGTGACACAGAACGTTGTTCAGCTGAAGGCTCAGCTGAGTATCTATCCTAAGACACTGGGCCTACGTTTCCAGTCCGGATCTCACACGTGGGGCATCTCACCATTGGAATTCTTCAGCTCGGTGGCAGCCGTGAGACATTTTAGCACCTCCTTGCGCCATTGAATTATGTAAGTTGTGGCTTGAGAATGTGGTCATCGTATAAGTTACGAGCTCAAGCTCCGATCATTGTTGAATCCATCTCAACCCAACTCGTAACCTAGCTGCCTCCCTAGTTGAGATAGTCCTTTTGTCAGAACTTTGAATTGTTTATGGTAGGACACTGCGCAGTGTCGCCTGTGTGCTGTCTGTATAACTATCCGGGGCTCCGCCCTCGGTGCCATCCAACGAAACGAAATGTTAGACTTAGAATCCGGCACTCAGGTTGACCGTACGCGTAAGCAGGTGTTATCACGGTCAAAGCTTCGCGATAGCTGCCATGCCTGTGCCATTTCCAAGGTTAAGTGTCCTAAAGAAAAACCATCATGTTCAAAATGCGAATGCCGTGGCATCACATGCCAGTACTTCTTGGCTAAACGTCCTGGGCGCAGGCGTGAGAACATCACAAGCAACAGCACAGGAAACAGCACAAGTCGATGCCAGTCAAGTAAGAGCCTTGGAACAAGCTCCAGCTCCAATTCAAGCTCCAACTCCAGCTCTAACTCCAGCTGCAACACTAAATCCAATACCGAGAGCAGTCGGTCTATGGAATGGGATACACCTCAAGAGATGCAACCCACTCCCGGGACCGGCTTGCTATCTAAAGGAGGCACAATAATTACAACCAACTCGTATGGCACCGACGGCTATCTTATGACACCTTTAAGCCTAAGTGTCTTGGAATCTCCAAGACAAGATAATCTGTTTGTGACAAATGCTGTCCACTTTTCTGTGCCTGGCGAGGCGAGCATGTTTTCCGGACTGGCAGATTTTGGCTCTGAGGTCAATGACATGGACTTTATCATGTCGGCCATGGATTCTCCGTTTGACCTGCTTGGAATGGAGTGCGGTAGCATCACCCAAAAACCAAATGATATTGAGTCGCTCCTCATGCCCGCCGAAAAGATCAATTTTGATCATGCTTCATTGGATACACCATCCTCACTTGATCTGTTGAGCACATCAAGCGGGGCATCATCAACTGCCTCGAATGTCCATTCTCTGACGACTGGGAAGACAAGTATATCGGATATCGTTGAAAACTCGCCTTGTGGATGTCTGATGCAGGCATTGGATCTCTTGAAGAAGCTCTCATCCGGTTCAGCATCTCCTCGCACCGCGTTTTCCAGTCCTGTTTCCACGGAGATGTCAAGAACTGCCAATCCTGGCTTAGTGCAGACTGTCGTCTTGGAAAATAAGCAAAGCATGGAGGCTGTCAGTAGCAAACTTGCATGCTCTTCATGCGTTGACGATAGCTTTTTGTTGGCAGTTATCTCCATGATCGTGTTGAAGGTATTAGAACGATACGCCGCTGTAGCGCAAGCACAGCCCCACAAGACGGGGAAATGCGAACCGGAAGGTGACAATCCAGCGAGGTTATCGACCAATATTACCTCTGGCAGCGATAACTGGCTGAGAGTGCCAAGTCATGCCCACAACGGGTCGTATGACGATAGTGGAAGCGGGCGCGTGGCTGCTCAACTTGTTCTCAGCGAGTTGCATCGCGTGCAGAGGTTGGTGAACCAGCTTTCACCAAAACTCAAAGGACCAAAGGAGAGAGAAGGGCAGAATATAGCCCCAAAGCTGAGGTACTGGGGACGTCCCAGGGGCGCAGGAGATGGCGACAGAATGGCCTTGACGCTTATATTGGCTGGTACCTTGGACCAAATGGAGACGGATGTTCGGAAGAGCCTCAGTACTCTGTCAACAGAGATAATCAATGGGCTACGGCAAGATTAAGTTGGTACATGTGGGACATATAAGGATTATGTTGTTCGATATTCCACCGTATTCTCCGCTTGAGAGGTGTGTTGATAGACAGACTCAAGGCGGAGCTGGAGAAACAGGCACAGTATATAGCTTGATAGATATGTGGCATAATTCTAAACTATAGGTTTACAGCCAAACTTCGCTATACGCATTCTAACAGTAAGCAGTTTTAAAGGATTATACCCGCCAAACAAATTATACGACTCAAGTGCACGTGGGCATAAGCACGACCTGCCTCACAAGCGTATTATTTCGTTTCATAGGATATGCTCAGAATGTGGCTTGAGTGGCTGGGCGGGAAGTGCCACAGCTCCAATCCAATCTCTCATATAATGAAGTGCCATGGCAGCACTCCCATCTGACCGCTAGCCACAGCAAATTGACCAGTAACAAGTAATCAGGTGGCTACATGTCAGCTATAGTGAGTTTGGAGGTGGCAGTATCAGCCGAAAGCAGCCGAAAGCAGCCGTTCTGTCGTCATTAGCGATCATTTCTATATCCGGGACACAGTCGTTGAAATACGCAATACTCGTGGAGCTATACGAGGTGACAAGGCGATGAGGTGGGTAGGACAAGATGTTCTAGCCCGTTCACGAATATTACGGACCACCGGACAACAGATAACTCACATGCTTCATCTCGTGTCAGCAAAATGTTCGGGGTCACCGACTTGTATCACGAGTCTTGTTTCACATGCATAGAATCTTCAATAGTCTTGAAAACCACCTGGCTGAAACAGTGAAGCCTACAATATTGGCCATGTGATGATTAAGTAGCTATTCGGCAAAGCTTGAGTGGCACTTTGATTGTGAATCTAAATACGAACGAAAAACTCGCTCAAGAGGTCCTTGGTCATCGGCGCCGAACATCAACCATATGATTGCGTTAAGCTCCTCGCTCATACCTGGCTTCCGGTAATCGGAAATGTAAGACAGAGATGCTTGTCTTTTGCCATCCTGATAGCTCAGGTACACCTAGCTCGTTGAAGATGGCCATACTTGTGTGAAGAAATCACTTAGTCCACAAAACAGGGTTGAAAAAGGTGCGTTAACTTCTCCACGGAAATTGTAAAGATAGTGTATAATATGAGGGGGGGAAGCAAGGTTTAAAAAATTTATTCGAGTAGTAACAATTAATTAAGTATTAGATGCACAGTGATAAGGGTGTAAACCCGGATCAAGCATTTTGCCAACTTATGTGCCCGAGGGATTACGAGATTTTCGAGATTCGCTTAGTATAACTCGCATGAAATTGTTGGTTGTTGCCGGATAATTCAACAACTGTTTCCGTCTCCTACATGGTGATGTTTGTTCGGGACAAATTGAAATGGAGCGGAGAGTTATCCCGGTCTGGAATAGTATGACGACTACACCCCCCGAAGGGTACTGAGCACACAAGCTACATGATATTAAGGCGGGAGTCCAAAGTATTATATATTTATTAACAATTTTGAACATATGATCATCTAAATAGCCTTGATAAACGGTAGAGGAAGATTTCTCAGCTGCAGTTTGATATTTCGAATAAAAATACCATGCGCACCAAACTTGATACTAAACCATTGCCACCAAGGGCCGGCGTGCCAGCCATGACTGTTATTTTGGGATCATTTCTATCGGGTAAGAGCAATCCCCCCTGTACGCTATAGCAACATAATATTTACGCCCTCGTGTCGCAGTATATGCAGTAGCACGTATAGTTAAAATATTGCCAATTCTCATGCGTACTATGATCATTTTGGGACCCGTAAATCAATCCACCTCCACCGGCTCCGACTGCGCGGGTGCTATAAAACCCGCCGGAATAATCTCACATGTACACAGACCACGTAATCACAGCGAATGTGCATATGGACATAATAATATCCAATACGATAAGGCGGGTTCGGTGTAAAATACTGACTTGCTGGACCGGAGGATTGGAAATTACCGCGTATTGGTTATTGACCCGGCATCCACCGTTAGTCAATCCCCTCTATTTAAGGTATCACGAACCGTCCGCTAGTGCCGGCAGATCGTATTGCCAAGCCTTGGCATACGTTTTTGGTCGTACACTACTACTCAGTATGTAAGCTACTATAGAGTGCGTACCAGACCCAGTGAAGAACGAGGATGATTGCTACGTTGTTTCTTGTTGTTTCATACGATAATTTCACGTAGACCGCAGCCACAGCCACCGCCACTGCCTTATCTAAATCGGAATGTAACCCAAATTGACGAGTGATGAAGTATTGGCAAGATACGTTACTTAGCCAAGACCCCAGCTAATAACGGGAAATACCCATTATCGTTCGTCCCGGGGCGTTTTGAACTAACCCTACCGGTCCAATATTCCAAGATTCGTACAATTTGAGGGGATGTGGTCCCTCTCTCTACTGTGGCCCTTGGACACAGGATTTTGCCTCCTTTGATTTATACACTGTACAGTACAATTCTGCTTTTATTATGGATAGATTGACTGAACTCAATGGTCATAGCGACCAGCTCGCCGCAGCTATCAAAAGCCTTGTCGATAACCGTCGAGGAGCAGATTCTTCCGATCAGCTAGGGACAAGCGCCGACGCTGATGTGGACAAAGATCAAATTTTATTTACAAGAGCCAAGTCAAGTATTCTTGCCAGCATTGCGGCAATCAAGTCTCTAGTTGGTGAACCGACAGATTTCCTCCAGGATTTTTCTCGCCAGGTAAGCTGTACTTCTCACCATTTGACCCCCTCCCCCATCCTTTCTACCGTTTTCATCTTGACTTACATAATCTAGATTGAAATTCTTGCCTGTCTTCGGTGGTTAGCAGAATTCCAGGTTTTTGCGTGCATCCCGTTTGACGAAAGCTTGCCTATCAAGGATTTGGCGGATTTGGTGGGAGTTCCCGAGAGCCAGTTGGTTCGTGTCATCCGTCTGACGGCCACATGCGGATTTTTACGGGAACCAATACCGGGATTCGTGTCCCACAGCCCCCTCTCGGTGCAATTCATATCCAACCAGTCCTTAGTTGACGCCACGGTGTTTATTGCCGAGTTGGCTACTCCCACAGCATTACAGATGCCACAGGCAACGCAACGCTTTGGAGCCTCACCGAATGCCACCGAAACCGCATACAATTTAGCTTTGAATACGGTGCGACCCTTCCATGTGGCTATCCAAGAACGCTCTAAGCTGTACCGTCAATGGTCAGCTTATCTTTGTCACGCAGCTGGGTTGCACCAGGAGGAAGAAATCATTGAAGTGCTATCGCGGCTCAACTGGTCGAACCTTGGTAATGCGTGCATAGTCGAGGTGAGCTGAGTATAATCTATTCACCTATCGTACTGAACTGACTCTGGGCGGCAGGTCGGCGCAAAGTCAACCTCGATGGCAAGTTCTCTTTCCAAGATGTTTCCAAGTTTGCGGTTGGTCGTGCAAATCGACAATGCACAATCTTCTTTGCTAGATCCAGACTACATGTGGCAAAATGCAGCACTGGCAAACTCTATCCGGGACAGCTCTAGCTCTGGCTCTAGCCCTTCACCCACAAACCCTTTCATCACGGTTACCTATCGTGCCATGGGAATGCCTCAGACTGTGACAGATGCTGCCGTTTACATTATCCACGTACCTACTACGTCCTCGGGACTGACGATTAAAGCGGAACTGGATGATTACTTAGGTGTTCTTCGTGCCAGCGGAGGCATCATGCTTGTCTTAACGACACGACTCCTCCCCGAGCCAGGTACTCTTTCCAATCCTGAGATCGAAGCTGTGGCACGCGCACGGGACCTGAGTATGCTCCACCTGGCCAACGAGAGCGAGATGGAAATGTCAGAGCTCCTGAAAATTATAAAGACGGTGGGGAACAACGTTGGAAAACTCGTCGTCACTAATCATCTACGCTCAAACAACGGTGTTATTCTAGCATTAACTATCAAGTATCAAGCATATTAATTTCCGGCTGTTTGAATGCATGGCTACTTAGATGGGGGTAGAAATGACACGGAGCACAGGGAATCGTAGCATTTTAATTCGAGAGACAATTAATTATCCCAAACTGAGAAGCAAATGCATCCGTGACTCTGACTAGTAGATGTGGAGGGGCTATTATTTATGAATAGTTTATCCCTCAATTTGGGAGTAATTGGGGGGGTAATCAAAGCACGAGCATATTCTACAGACGACTTCGAGTGTCCATCTTCTTGATTTTTTTTGGCTACTGCGAAATTAAAGTTACCACTGCACTCCACTCTACGAACAAAGACGCATCCCGGGTAGTCCATATCTGACTTGGTGCATCTCCACTTAGAAGATAAGAACAAAGAAATAATAGCCTATTTTAGCGCTATTTGAAGACGGCCAGTTACAGCTGTAACCCTTGGCCAGCCATCACCGAGATACACTTTCTCCCGGAAGGTAACATCTCATTGTCCCATTGTCCCGAATGTACTGTGGTCTAGAAACTGTTGTAGATTGTTAAGGATTGCGAGTGGCAAGCTATTGTTGTTAACAACCGATGAAGGCACAGATTTAATATTAGATGACTAAATGATTACAAAATTGAGGTGATTTGTATAAACTTATTGCACTGGCAAATACCTCTAAAATAGCAAGCTAGCATTAGCCGTAGTCGTATACAGCAAGCTTGAGAGACTTCTAGTGTAAAAGTGAAGAATACTGACCTGCCTGCAATAGCTATAAGTCAGTGATCAAGTGAAGTTAAGAAAAGAGGCTTCATGTGGTTCTACTACTTGGCGTAGTCATATTTTTTATTACAAAAACTTGTCACTAAATCGTACATCTAACCATACGAATAGTTTCCTGCATTATTTTTCCATGTGTATACTTCAATAGTTACAGGTGGTGGAGTTTTCATATCTGTAAGCCGCTGCGTGGTTGCCAGTTATAAATGCCGCTTATGCCGCCCCCTGCCACCTATAATAACAAAGAAACTGCCGCCCCACCTTATATAGCACTCTCACCGAGCACCCTTTAATTCCAAAGGCCCGATGGTCTAACGGTAAGACTTCTGTCCCTCAATTGATCAACCAATCTTGGATACCTTCAGGCTCGCCCTTGGATATCTCGAGTCTGCGGTTGATTGAGGAAAGATGGAGAACTCCAGTTCAAATCTGGATCAGGCCACTTTTTGTTGATTTTTCTAATTATTTTTTTGACCGTGGAGTGAGTGAAGATTGAGGGGCAGGCGGGGGGTTTGGGGTGGTATTTTGGCGATGGTCCTTCACCACCTCCTCCACAGAGAACCACTTCTTCTTCCCTCCTCTCCTTTCGAAGGCAACCTTGTAGTCATCCGCCAACTTCCGTAGCACTTTGTCGATAAACGGCTCCAATGCAAGTGTCCTCATATCTTCGTCTAGCGAGTCACCGTAGATCTCGGTTACCAGGTCTTTGACGGTGACGCTCTTCTCGCCACGGGTGCGAACTCTGCCAAGTGCTTTCATAACTTGCTTCTCACGCCGCAACTTCTTATCTAATTCTCCGGCAATTTTAGCTGGCAAGTTGGTAATTGTGGCGCCATGACCAGAATAACCGATAAGGCAATCCTGGGTGGCCATCTTCTGGAGGCTGGCCATGAAGGTGCCTAGGTCTTCCACGGCACTAGTACCATGACCAAGGACATTGTCGCCGGTAAACATTGCATGTTCCTCTTCAAGAATAAAACACATATGGTCTTCTGAATGTCCAGGCACATGAATAGCACGGATGATTGCGCCATCAACGGTAAATATCTGTCCGTCAGTGATGTTTTGTTGGCCGTGGTCTGGTTCGTTCTTGTAGATGGAACTCGTAAGATGTGGATATAGGTGCAGAAGACCTGAAACGCCGCCGGTATGGTCACTGTGCCAGTGAGTCAGCAGAACATGCGAGAGGCTGATGTTCATTGACGCAAAGGTTGAAGCAATTAGTTCGGCCCATGCTGGTTCGCCACCACCAGTGTCAATGATGAGTCGACGTTGGCCGGTGCCGACGACATATGTATTAGTCCCTTGATGGGTAAACTGTGCAGAAGCATTAGCCGTCCATACTATATTGGAACTTGGTGTTGGATAGAAAGGTGATGCATTTACCTTTCCAGGGTTCTGGCCAAGAATACGAAGCACTCTGGGGGTGAGTTGTTCAACACTCTCGATATGCGGTAGGCGCGCGGTCTGGCCTTTCATGTACTCATCGAAAGCACAGATATTCAACGACTTATTAATACGCCTATAACCGCCCTTATCATTTTCCATTATGAAAGTATAAATGCTTTAGGTTGACATTGAGAGTGATACATATATTGTCTCGGCTTCACAACGTACCAGGTCTACTCTGGCTTAACAAAATGTCAATAGTAGCTTATAGAATGCAGTACAGAGACACCAAGGTGCTTGTTCTGATAGAGGGGTAATAGAAATTATGCCGAGGGGATCTTCCAGGCTCGGAGCCCGATGGTGAATCGCATTATGGCACTATATTCGGTTTTGGGCCTAATGGACCTTTCCAACCCTTCAAATGTGAGACATTATAAAATTAGATCAACGGCCTAACTATCATTTCCGGACGGTAATTGTCGGGATAAACTACGGGCAGTTATCTTCAGCGGGTGAATTACGGGATGTGGCTGGTTTCAGTTGAGGCTGAGTAATAACGTGGCGGCCGCCGGAACTGTAGTACGAGGCCCGAACTAAATTCCGTAAAGGAACTGTTGAGAGCAGTTGCGGGATACGGGGATCCACACACAAGATCGTTGTGATAATCTCCGGTTCCCGTAATAAGCTCCTTTGGGCAGCAGGGCAGAGGCTTCGCAGTAGAATACAGTAAATAGAATAATATAATCTATTGAATTGCTCACTAAACTACGGGTCTAAGACACTATTTGTAGGCCTGGGGGAACCCCCCAAACCCCGAGTAATTGGGCTCCCAAACCCCGAAGGATTGGGTTTCTACAAGCTCAAGCTGAGGTGAGACACTGGGCTGAGACATCAGCTCGGTGTTCAGACCAACTTGAGAGTCGGATGATCTCACGAGGAAAACCGGCCATTTGGCTGTAAAAGCCCGCCGTATCCCATGGGATTGTCGGTTTTCCCCCAACAGGAACTCAATGAGCCAATACGGTTGTGACACCGACCAACAACAACGACTACGACAACAACGGCGATAGCAACGTTGCCATGTGAGTGAATAATAGCGAAGTGGAGATGGCGCGATATGAAATAGTTAGCAAGTGCTATGCTAGATCAATCATCCGATCCGGCTGCGAGACAGGGGGTGCGGCCTGGAAACCACCTTTTATACAAATGGGTTGGAAGCGCTATGGTAGAGTGGTTCTTTTCATTTTTGTTTTTCATTTATTTCTATTATCCATCTTACGGTGGACTCGCAATTTTTAGAAGGCACTCTAGTTTATATATAGACCATCGGCAGAGTGTCTCTTATTCTCCATTTTTACCCCATTCCTTCCACCGCCGCCAACTACTCATCCACCTCAATGCCCGCACACACCCCTACCACGGATTCAGAATCCGACGAGTGGTCTCGCAAGATGGAAGTCGTTTATTTTAGCAATGACTTTCCAAAAGATGACTTGCTTGACGTTTTCCGCCGCCTACACAACCACAGCAAGGACAAGCATTTCTCCGTCTTGACCAAATTCATACACGAGGCCACCTGGGCGATCAAGGAAGAAGTTCGCCAACTGCCAAGTGAGCTAAAACAGCTGATCCCACCATTCAATACCCTCTTGGCCTGGGCGGAAAACACCCAGCTCCGAGAAGGCCTAATCTGCTGCGCTGTGGAGGGAGTGTTGCTCGTCGTCGCTCAGCTGGCAACTTACATTGGGTGGGTAGTGCCACATGTTGAACGCACTATAATTAAATAGCTAATCCGCATTGTTAGATATGTCGAGAGTCGCTCTGGAGATTTGTTTGATTTTTCAAATACATCTCTTGCTGGCCTAGGCACTGGGCTACTAGCATCGAGTGCCGTATCATTGTCGCAAACATTAGCCGACTTGCCCCTGGCAGGCGCGGATGCGGTTCGTCTCGCCTTCCGCTTGGGCATGCATGTCCTGGATATCTCAGAAAACCTGGAAGCCCGCGACTCATCAGAAAGCCCAGATTCATGGGCGTATGTGGTTCACAATGTGGACCCAGCTACGGCTTATAAGGAACTAGATTCCATGCATTCCCGAATGGAGATACCTAATACCGGCAAAATATTTGTGAGTGCTGTCAGCCGGACTTCAGTCACAATTAGCGGACCACCATCGAGGTTAAAAGCGCTATTTAATAAGTCGGAGTTCTTCCGCGAGTCGAAGGTCATTGCGCTGCCAGTGTACGGCGGTCTCTGTCATGCGCCGCATATCTTTGGCCAGCACCATGTACATAGTATCGTTCATGGCTGTACATTAAACGCCTCTACCACAAATTCTCCGCCGGTGATTCCGGTTTTATCGACGGGAAACGGCTTGCCGTATCAGGCTAAGAATGCAATGGAGATGTTCGAATGCGTCGTCTCAGAACTCCTCACGCAGACAATATGTTGGGATAATGTTGTCAGTGGCATAGTAGAACGAGCAAAGTCCAACGTTGCTGCGGAGGCAGTGCTTCATTGCTTCGGCAATTCCACTCCCCTAAACGATCTCAATATGGCCCTGAAGAGCGATATTCCAAATATCGACGTCTCGATCAACAGTCTCATGTCATGGATCTCTGAGGTTGCACCAAGAGATGCTACGCCCCGCGGCACCGCACAGTCCAAGCTGGCCATTGTCGGTATGGCCTGCAGATTTCCAGGAGGTGCGACAGATACCGAAAAGTTTTGGGAGATCCTAGAGAAGGGTCTTGACGTCTCCCGACGAATCCCAGCTGACCGCTTCGACATTGACACGCACTACGACCCAACCGGCAAGCAGCAGAACAAGACTATGACACAGTACGGCTGCTTTATTGATGAGCCTGGTCTGTTTGACGCTCCTTTCTTCAATATGTCCCCTCGTGAATCTCAGGCCGTCGATCCGCAGATGCGCTTAGCTCTTGTCACGGCATACGAGGCACTGGAACGTGCTGGGTACGTCGGTAACCGCACAGCTGCCACACAGTTGCAACGCATTGGAACATATTATGGACAAGCTGCCGATGACTACCGTGAGGTCAACCAAGGCCAAGATGTAGGCACGTACTATATTCCAGGTGGTTGCCGTGCATTCGGTCCTGGCCGTATCAATTACTTTTTTAAATTTGCGGGTCCTAGCTACAGCATTGATACTGCTTGCTCTTCCGGACTTGCAGCAATTGAGGTCGCTTGCCAGGCTCTTTGGAACGGCGATGTCGATATGGCTATTACCGGCGGTGTTAATGTGCTAACTAACCCGGATGTTTTCGCTGGCCTGTGCAAGAGCCATTTCCTAACTAAAGGTCACAACGCATGCAAGACGTGGGATGCTACCGCTGATGGGTATTGCCGTGCGGACGGTGTTGGGTCTGTTGTTATTAAAAAGCTCGAAGATGCCGAAGCAGACAATGACAACATCTTGGGCGTCATTCTTGGTGCGGGAACCAACCATTCTGCCGAGGCCGTCTCTATCACTCACCCTCATGCTGGCCACCAGGCGTATCTGTCCCGCCAGGTGCTTCGTCAGGCCGGCGTGGATCCATTGGATGTGTCATATATTGAACTCCATGGCACTGGTACTCAAGCTGGTGACCACGAGGAGATGCAGAGCATAATGGAAGTGTACGCTCCGCTCATCAAACGACGTAGGAAGGACCAGCCCCTACATATTGGTGCTGTAAAAGCAAACGTTGGCCACGGTGAATCTGTTGCGGGCACAATGGCATTGATCAAGGTGCTTATTATGCTCCAAAAAAACCTCATCCCGCCACATATTGGAATCAAAACGGAGATGAATCCCAGATTCCCTCGAGACTTCGACAAACGCAACCTCCACATCGACTTGGAAATGACACCTTGGCCGCAAACGTCGTCTAAGAAGCGACTTGCAATTGTGAATAACTTTGGTGCCGCTGGAGGGAACACGACTATGGTTTTAGAAGAGGCACCAACTCGTGATATTTCCGAGTCCGATCCACGCAACACTCATATCATCGCTGTCTCAGCCAAGACCAAAGGGTCCTTAACAGGAAATATCGAGCGCTTGATTGCCTACCTTGATGCGAATCCAGATGCCAATCTTGCCGACCTTTCCTACACAACGACTGCACGTCGCAACCATCACACCCATCGGGTAGCGATTTCCGCTTCCGATATGGGCCAGTTGAAGAAGCAGCTGGCTTCCCGCCTGAAGAATATCGATTCTATGAAGCCTATTGGAAATTCTGGTAATCCACCAGTAGCTTTCACCTTCACTGGCCAAGGTTCTTCTTACAAATCGATGGACCTTGAATTGTACCGCGATGTACCAACATTCAAAGAGCATATTCAGCATCTTGACTCTCTCGCTCGACACCAAGGCTTTCCATCTATTGTTCCCGCTCTGGATGGCTCTCATCCTAAGGACCACTTGCACTCTCCAGTGGTTACTCAGCTTGCCCTGGTCTGCACCGAGATTGCTTTGGCAAAATACTGGGCTTCTCTTGGAGTCAAGCCTGACGTTGTCATGGGTCATAGTCTGGGCGAATATGCTGCGATGCACATAGCTGGCGTAGTTACTGCAAGCGACACCATATTCATGGTTGGTCGTCGGGCTCAGATGCTGGAAGAAAAGTGCCAGATAAATAGTCATAGTATGATGTCGGTCCGGGCTTCTCTTCAGCAAATAGCGGAAAGCTTAGGAGGAAAGCCGTATACGATTGCCTGTGTCAATGGACCTTCCGATACTGTCCTCAGTGGTACTAAGGAGAGTGTGGATGACATCGCTGTGATGCTGGAGGCTGCTGGTTACCGTTGCTTCAAGTTGGATGTCGCGTTTGCTTTCCACTCGGAGCAGACTGATCCTATTTTGGATGACTTCGAGGAAATTTCAAAGACTGGGGTTGTTTTTCAGGAACCGAAACTGCCAGTCATCTCGCCATTGCTCGGAAAGGTTATTTTTGATAGCAAGACGCTGAACGCAAACTACGTTCGCCGGGCCACCAGGGAGCCTGTGGACTTCTTGTCTGCCTTGAGAAATGCTCAAGAGATTTCTACCATTAGCCATGAAACTGTCTGGATCGAAATTGGACCACATCCTGTCTGTACTAACTTTGTCAAAACTACCATCCCATCCACG
Organism: Pseudogymnoascus sp. 05NY08; assembly: GCA_001662605.1. Taxonomy (NCBI): domain Eukaryota; kingdom Fungi; phylum Ascomycota; class Leotiomycetes; order Thelebolales; family Thelebolaceae; genus Pseudogymnoascus; species Pseudogymnoascus sp. 05NY08. The sequence continues at coordinate 99,106 of KV458847.1, forward strand.
AAGCTTACCATCCCATCGATCCGTCGTGGAGATGACAACTGGAAAACTATGGCTGAAAGCATGGCTGCTCTGCATCTTGCTGGGTTCGGGGTTAGTTGGCACGAATTCCACCGCCCATTTGAGCAGAGGCTGCGTCTTTTAGATTTGCCAACATACGCCTGGAATGACAAGAACTACTGGTTACAGTATAATGGTGACTGGTGTCTGACCAAGGGCAATACTTTCTACGAGGCCGAGAAAGAGGCTGCCAGAGCAAAAACTATACCAAGAACGCTTCCTGTGAGCGGGGTTCAGACGACGACCGTGCAACAGATCATCGACGAGTCGTTTAATGGTTTTGCTGGCACGGTGGTGATGCAGTCTGATCTTATGCAAGCCGATCTGCTCGCCGCTGCTCATGGACACAGCATGAACAATTGCGGTGTTGTTACATCCGTAAGTCAACCTACATTCTTCAGTTATAGTACTTACCAATTCTCTAGTCCATCCATGCGGACCTTGCGTACACCCTCGGCAACTATATATACCGCAAGATATATCCCAGAACCAAGGATGTCCACGTGAACTTTGCCAACCTAGTTGTCACGAAGGGCCTTGTCGCTCAAACCAGCAACAAGACTCCCCAATTGTTCCGAGTTACTGCTGTCACTGCCGATATCCGCTTAGGCGTCGTCGACTTGACGTGGCAGAATGTTGACAACGATGGCTATGCCCACGAGCCATTTGCAACCGCCAACATAATCTGTGGGGATGCATCTGAGTGGATTTCATCTTGGGCCTCTTTGGGTCACCTCATCCACGGCCGCATCGAAGCGCTTGAGCACCTAGCTACAGAGGGAAAAGCCAGTCGCTTCTCGCGCAATATGGCATACACTATCTTTGCCAGTAACCTAGTCGACTACGCCGAGAAATACCGTGGCATGCAATCTGTGGTGATGCATGAGTTGGAAGGATTTGCTGACATACAACTAACGACAAAGGAGAGTGGAGTCTGGACAATTCCGCCATACTTTATCGACAGTGTGGTCCACTTGGCTGGCTTTATTATGAACTGCTCCGATGCCATTGACACAAAGAATAACTACTGTGTTACTCCCGGTTGGAACTCGATGCGGTTCGCGAAACCTCTGATTGCAGGAGCCAAGTATCGGTCATATGTCAAGATGATTCCAACAGCCGAGGACCCGACTATTTACAATGGCGACGTGTACATTATGCAAGACGATGCCATCATGGGTGTGGTCGGTAGCATACAGTTTCGCAGATATCCACGCATCCTTCTTAGCCGATTTTTCTCGCCGCCAGACAAGATGGCCGCCTTCGATGTCAAGCCAAAGGGGCAGGACGCTGCACCCAAGACTGCAGTCCCAGCACTAGATGCAACAAAAATTGTTGCGAAAGAGGCAAACCCGATACTCGCCAACGGTGTATCCGGACTGGGCAGTGACGGCAAGCAGGGCAACCCTCTTCCTGCCAATCCTATTCTTACACCGCCTGCCTCCGATGCTGCGACCCCATCTGTCATTGAATCTGTCGCTAGTTCTAACAGTACAGCTGCAAAAGCAATCACGCTCATTGCTAACGAGGCAGGCCTAGACCTTTCTGACATGACGGACGATGCCCTTTTCGTTAATTTGGGAATCGACAGCTTGATGTCGCTAGTTATCGCGGAGAAGCTTAGGTCAGAGCTAGAAGTCAAGGTCAGCGGGAGTCTTTTCTTGGACTACGAGACTATTGGTGATTTGCGGCAGTGGTTGGATGAGTATTACAGTTAGAACGAAGAGAATGGCTATGGAGAAGATGATATAACGACGTGTAGTGTTTGTCTGTTTCGTTTTTTGAAAACTTTATTAAGGTTCAGTTCAGCATAGTTATAATATTCTTCTATTCATGTTTATATAGTCACTTCACCGTGGTCAATTCTAGCGCCATGTCCCACCCCTGTATGAACTGGGCCTCCTCCTGCGTTGATGTAATCCCAAAATACTCCTGGAGTGCTAGCAACCGTCCATACTCAGAGTTAAATCATGTATAACCCTTGTCTTGCTCCCTACATTAACCTTAACTAGATTATTTACCAGCATTACCTTGCCAACAATGTTTATGTCTTGGTCATCCCCTTTGCTCCAGGCTCCATCTTAAGGGAATTTGATGGGCTCACTCTCCCTTAGAAATCGAACCACTAACACGGTCCACCGATGGAGTGTCTTAGTGCTAGTCCACCAATTCTGAACCTCAAAAATCCTCCTGGAAGAACTCGACCTGGGAAAAGCTGTAAAATGAGTTCCACTCCTTATCAGAACTGTTGCGGTACTGATACACCCACAGCTTTGGCTCCCGGAGGCGCTGCTTAGGGATGTTTTCCTGCACAACGCGTACTTCTTGGGTGCCTAGATTGCGAAGCGCAGATGCCATGCCATCCATAGGAAGAGGAGACGTCGGCCCGTCACCCCCAAATGCGACATCGGCACTAAACTTGGAGCTGCAAGGGAGGTGGACGATGTTATTAATGTGCGTCCTATTCCGTTGACGCTATTCTTAGCCTCCCTGGGAAACTCACCACCCCTGGTATTCGCCCTGTGGCTTACCGTCAGTACGCGTCCGGTTGCGCACGCCCGTCATGTAGACATGGAATCCAAGCCCGCGTAGCATGTGGTGGAAGAAAATGCTAAGTTCCATGCAGTACCCGCCCCTACCGTTATGGTCGGGGCCCATCATTTTCGTAAACAGCACATCTGGCTGGATGTTGACCTGGTGGCTCTGGGAGTAGTGCACCGAGAGGTTCTCGTAAGGAAAAGTTGTGATCTGGCATTGGAACAGCGACTGGAGGGACGCGGCTGTCTTAGGGAAGCTTGACGGAGAACCGACGTATTGGGTGAGGGATGAAGGGAGAGAGATGCGACGGAGCCAGGCGGCTACCTGAGGGGTGGAATAAGCAGATCCCTGGGGTATAGGGTCTCTGAAGGCGTCCATGATAGTGATGAAGAAGAGTTTGGTCACTTAACAAACAGCACTCATAGGCTTGACTCACATGACTAACTTCCCCTTCTATCTTGGGATTCTGGCTATCAAAAACATGTCGTGCTTATGCATGTCGTGCTCGGCGGCCGCATACTTATTTTACCGAATTCTGAATGGCGGGAGTATTGCTGGAAGTGACCGCCTACCAAATCGAGGTTTTATATCTTTAACTAATCTTATATTATTAAGTTACATTACATGCGCTGCTTATGTGATGCGCTCGCTTATAAAGTAAATTTTATATTTACCCCGGGTTTAATCGTGGGAGAAAGCAAGTTCAGCAACTCGCTTACGAGAGGAACCAAGTTCGTACTGTACCGGGCTTTCGGAGCTGTGCCGGACTTCCTGTACCGTGATACTGGATATGTTCGGAATCCCTGTACCTCCTTAACTTGACTCCGGTATACTGTATGTATATGCCGGAATCCCTATGCTGACGCTGTCAGATTATGTTGCATTCTCTGTCGACTTCAGACCTTGCGCCCGTACTCCGGTTGGAAGCCAGCACTGGTGAATTTACGAAACGGATGTATGTGGACTTGAAGTAGTATTTAAGGAGGGGTGGTTCCCCAGCCTATGCCTCAATATCCAACTCAACCTCGCATCATTCATCATTGCAAACCCAAACAGTGCATCTAAATTGCAAACCGAAACAAAATCGCTACTTCATCATGCTTGTTCTTATTGCCGGAATTACTGGAAGCCTTGGCAAGCGCCTTGCCGCGATTGCCATTTCACGAGGACTGTCTGTCCGCGGTTTAGGCCGCAGCCCCGACAGCCTTGATCCTGAAATATCAGAACATCTTGAATCTTTTGTCAAGAGCGACTCCTACTATGACGTGCCAGCTCTCGAGAAAGCCGTCGCCGGAGTTGATGCAGTGATCAATGCCTATGCTCCAATCCCTGTGCTGGATCTAGACGGTCACCTTCTTCTCATTCGCGCCGCCGAGCGGGCTCAAATCAAGATATTCATCGCCTCCTCCTGGAGCCGCGACTGGACCAATATCAAGTTCAACGATTTCGAGCACTACAACAACCACCTTGCATTTGAGCACCAAATCGCAACGACCAGCACTATCCGCCCAGTTTACATTCTTACCGGTATCTTCACGGACCTTCTATTTACGATTTACGGGCCTGGAGGATTTGATACGAGCGGCGACAGGCCGCGCATGCGCTACTGGGGCAACGAGAACACCAACAGCAAATGGCCTTGGAGCACCCAGGATGATGCTGCGTCGCGCACAATTGATATTTTGCTACATGGCGACGGTGTCCAGGCTGGGAAGGGCGGCTTTTTCAAAATTCGCTCTGGAGTAACGACGATCGAGGAGCTCGCAGCAGTACACGAGAAAGTCTTTGGGGTTAAAGTCGACGTTACCCGGGCGGGTAGCGTGGATGATCTCGAGAAGGAACTTGCTAGGCTTCGAGAAGAGAAGGGCAGGACTGGGTATGGCGAATACATGTCTGAAGCTGCAGCATTGATTGCAAGCAAGGGATTGTGGGAAAACAGGGACCTCACTGTCCTGGACCAGTTTAAGAAGTCTCCGACGCTTGAGGAACACTTTACGGAAGCGAAAAACAAGGCTTAATAAGACGAGGGATTTATCATAGTTAGGAGTTGGAAGCAGAGCTAGATGCGGAACTTTCATATTATTAGCCACAGAATTAGAACTTGTTTACAATTATTTTTCCTCTGTCGTGGATTTGTACTCAAATTATAGTACAGAGATATGCATTGTACTTTCCCTAGCATATGTAAACTAAGACAAAGTAGCCTGCAACAGCGCTGTGATCTACCCGGTATGGCGAGACTGATACTCACCTGTGATCCTCATCACCCCATATACTAACTGTTGCTACTATGACGTCTTAGGTTACAGTATATCTGATGTGGCTAGGGTTAGATTCACATCTTATCTCGAGTCCGATGGGACTGCATTTGCTTAATACAGAATAACTTTAAGCTTCGTATAGATTTTCTGTATAGATCTTGGGGGTCTTTAACGCCCGAATTACTATTTTGGCATCGCAAATTAGAAATGATTATTTTATTCTCACATATGAGACTACAATAGCGACGTGGGCCATGTATTTCACTATATTAGATGGGCATTGAATATCCTATAGGCTGACCTATGTAAGTTACTTCCAAGTGTGAGTGGATCTCTAATTTAGCTTCCGCTGTCATGATCTGACTTTAGGCCCAGACTTAATTTTGGCACCAAGACTAGGCACATAGATATCCGATGTATGTCAATAAATGGCGTGGCCTGGAACCATGTCTCCAACGACAGCCAACTATTAAGCACTGAGCTGGTTGAGACTAAGTTAGGGGCGTACTTACAAAAAATGCTGCCATCGGAAAACATTCGACGGTGGTACGTACGACTGCTCTTCCAACGCGCACAGTAAAAGTAAATGTATCCTTGAAATCAGACATATACCTTTCACATCAATCATTAAATATCAATATTCTGCAGATTTATCAACGGACTTGGATAAAACAGACCTTGGGGTACCTATCAGAAGCCGTCCGCTTACGGTATTGAGCCATGAGCACCAACAACGCCAAGAAGGGAAGTGGCCACCGCAACAGAGGCCCAAAATGGGACGATGTTAAAAAGTTCGAACAAGTAGTTCCTAAAACATCAGGAACGCCAGAATCAGGATCTCTTCCCAAGTGGCAGAATGTGGCCCTCGATACCACGAACTCCTCTGGTTTTGAACATCCTAGTGTGGCCTCATCTCCCACAGTACCTCAAGCAAAACCGATTGCTCCACCTTCTGCAGAAGACAGGGCAGTTGCAGAGGCAATAGACGCAATAGAGGATCTCACAACCGACTTTGACGCGACCAGCATCGAGGCAGGTCCCAGTAAGCGGACCCCAAAAGCCACCAAACAGCGAAAGACGCAAACTCCCAAGTTAGAAACCACTGCTGGACTTTCTGAAAAGAAAGAGTCCCAAGTCTGGGCTGTTAATGACAGTCCAAGAAACAAATACAATGGCCCGTTTCCAACCGACGATGCTTATGAGAAAACCCCGGCATCGTCCGATTCATCTCTATGGGACGACGACCAGTCATGGAATACCCCAAACTACCTCAGCTTTGATCCAGCAAGGCTCTTGGTATATCGAATGAAACCACAACGTAAAACAATGCGCCAGCGGTTTGCTTCCATGAAGCAGAAGGCCGTTGAGATTGCAAACGACGTGGATTGGGTGAAGGTGAAAGAAGCCATGGGCAGCCTGCGTATCAAAGCCGGCCCGGAAGGTTCTAGGCATAAAGAGAACAATACCGAAAACTCAGGCGCAAGTTCAAAGGAAACATCTGATTTGAGCTTAAGAGGTGGGGCTGGCGATATTTCGAGCTTGAACGGCGGAGGAAATGATATTTTCGGCTTTGGTGGGGGGAGTGATGCCTGTGTGAGTATTTAGCTCATATATTTACTCAATGCAGTGTTCATCTAACGATACAGTTATAGTGTGCTCAGCTTTCTGTCAGTTTGGGATCCTCGGTGGGTTTTAATTCAAGCAGCGAGTATGCCAAATCACAGAGTTCGTATTGGGCCTTGCAGCAGTCAGAACTCATCCCAACCTGTATTGTTGTGCCGTCGACAGCTTCCGAGGTGTCAGACGCCATCTCCATCATTTCAACCATCGATTCATGCAACTTTGCAATCAAAGGCGCCGGGCACGGAACAGTTGTGGGAGCTGCAAATATTGATGGAGGGGTCAAGTTTGATATGAGCCATCTTAACGAAATCGAGACCAACTCAGAAGGAACTGTCACCAGAATCGGAGCTGGAAGTCAATGGGGAGAGATCTATGAGTATCTTGACAGCAGAGGCCTTTCCGTAGCCGGCGGTCGGAACGGCGATGTTGGCGTAGCTGGTGTGCTCCTCGGAGGTTTGTAAAGAATGAATTTAAGAATCAGCTGATGTCGTCAATTTTATCTAACTGTGAAAAGGCGGCATATCGTTTTATGGCCCACGAGTAGGCTGGGCAACTGATAATATTCTGAATGTTGAAGTAAGTTGGTATTTTCAAATGATTTCCGTATCGAAGCTCATGGTTTCAGGTCGTGCTTGCCTCCGGAGAGATTGTCAACGCCAACGCCACCTCCAACCAAGATTTGCTGAAAGCTTTGAAGGGAGGGAACAGCAACTTTGGCATCGCGACATCATTTGATCTGCGCACATTTCCTCAAGGAGATATGTGGATTGGTTATCTCGGTCAATCCATCAATAGTCGCGAGGAAGTTTTTCAAGCCATCAGCGATATTGCATCCAATGCCAATGAGGACCCTTTCGCTGCTTTGGTGGGTGACTTCAAGTTTAATTCCGCCACCAAATCTTGGGTCATGAACCATACCGTGGCATACACAAAGCCAATTGCCAATCCGCCAATCTTTCAGCCGTTGGTTGGCATTAAGCCCCAATTGAGCAACAATATTGCAATTACAAACATCAGCTCTATTGCTTTGGGGCAGAAGATGGGGGCCAAAGTTGCGTACAATAAGTAAGTAAAGAGCAGTCGAAGTAGATAATCCAAACTGACATAAACAGGAATCACCTGTCTTACACGGGCACATACGGAAACGACGCTGTACTTCTCTCCAAGATCTTTGACATTAGCAATGCCACCGTTCACAAGATTATGCCTCAGATCAATGGTGGGATCAAGTGGGTTACAATGATGGAGCCGTTTCCGGCGCTTGTGGACAGCTTTGGAGAAAAGAATGGCGGAAACTCACTCGGACTAAGCGCTGAGACTGGAGATCGAGTTGGTAAGTCATCTATTGCGAGATATCACCACATTACTCACACCGCCAACCACAGTGATCCTGCAATTGGCGCAATTCGACGACCATGGCGCGAACGACTTGGTAGACACGGAACTCCATAACATGTTCGACGAGATCGCAAGCGTGGCATCGGAGATGGGACTGCTCCGCCGGTTCCGGTACTTGAATTACGCCGACAAGCAACAGAACCCTATCGCTTCGTACGGGCCGGAGAACGTGGCGCAATTGCAAGCCACGAGCAAGAAATACGATCCGAAGGGGTTGTTCCAGAGACAGGCGCCTGGCGGATTTAAGCTTGGCATGGGGCAATAGTTTATTTATTGTAAGTTGATGGGAGTCAAGCTTGATAAATGCAGTTATTTATGGCGACGACTCAATTTCATCAAGGAGGCAGATAGTTAAGGGAAGTGATCGACGGCAATCCTGTTCCAAATACAACTCTATCTTTACTCTCGGCTTGTCATAATTGTGCGAAGAACAGGCTGCATCACGATATATGCCAGGGCAATAAGGAAATATGGGGATGAGGTCGTTTGACAGAAAATCCGGGGAATGGAAGAAAAGAAGCTTGGCCGCAATCGCTGAGTGGAGGAATAATCCGATCCGTTTCCCGGCCATTCACCATGCTGTTGGTTCGATATTTATTGGTGGATGGAACATCTTCAATCCGACCCCTGGAGGTTGCACTATAGTTTGTTAACTGTATTATGTTTGCGTTGTTTGCTATGTTAATTCAATCACTTCCGCACGACTCAACTCTTCCTGTGATCTAGTAACCAACTCCCGGTCTTGGTTTTGATTGTGTGACATGAATTTATGGTGGAGAGCCAAGCATAGCTTTAAAGGACCCCGCAAGCTTGGGAGGCTATGTCGAGAATGCGGGGATTCAGAGCTGAATGCTAAGACGGATAAATATATCAGGACAACAGAGCATTCTTGGAATTATAGAAATTCGTGATCGACGACGGCCGATCTGCTTCAAGAGGTCCGCGTCATCTTTATAAAGAAGGGACATGTCCAGCCCTCTTTGCACTCTCCTTCTGTGCTTCATCCTCTCAAATCCCATTCCATACTTTGCTGGCTACCGCCTCAGATCTCGTTTCGTCTCATTTTCTGATTAAAGCTGGCATATCTTCGGAAACATGAAGTTCAAACTTGCCCTCGCGGCTAACCTTCTGGTCGGTGCGGCAGTTGCGGCCCCTGGTCCTGCCAAAGACTGTAAGGAGTCGTTTGGCCTTGAGGGATACGCCAAGGAGAACCCGTTCGGCGAGACGACTGGTGGAAAGGGTGGACCAACAACCACTGTCACAGCTGCTGCTGCGCTCGCAACCGCTGTCCAGGTAATAAACATCTTTGGGAAGCGTTCAATCCGTTTGGCATGTATATCTGACTCGAGAAGGGCAAAAATCCTCTCACCATTGTCATTAAGGGTGACTTTGACCTTCCTTCGCGCCTCCTGGTCGGCTCCAACAAGAGCCTTATTGGCCATAGCAAAGGTGCAACTATCACTGGCTCAGGTGTCACTATCAAAGCCGCGGATAATGTGATAATTCAGAACCTGTATATCCACGATATCCTCGACGATGACTGCATTACGATTCACAGTTCAACCAGAGTCTGGGTTGATCACAACGAGTTTTCCTCTGACATCGAGGGCGGACCTGATAAATTTGTATGCCGAACTTCCTTACCGCGTCAGACCGCATTGCAATTGGCGATGAACAGGGAATGCGGCGGTGTAACATTATGAGCAAGGCTAATTGTTGCTTGACAGGACGGTCAGCTTGATATCATACACGCGTCGGACTTCATCACCGTGTCCTGGAACTACTTCCATGACCACTGGAAGGTAGGTGCCCCCTCCCAAAACTTACTTTCGTATTGTGCCAACAATTTCCAGTCATCTCTTGTCGGCAACAGCGACGCCTATGGCGACGAGGACACCGGACACCTCCGCGTGACATATCACCACAACCATTGGAACAACATGGGCACCCGCGGCAATGGTGCGTAGCCTGTTTCCATTCCACCCTCCCGGTTTAGTTGACTAACAATATCCGCAGCGGGTCGATTCGGACACCAGCATCTGTACAACAACTTCTACAATGACTTCCATTACCAGGCCATCCACTCCCGCTCCAACAACCAGGTCCTTGTCGAGGCCAACGTCTTCCGCGGCGACACCCCCGAGGCACTGAGCACCTACGGTCTTGTCATTCCAATGGATTCCCCGAACACCTCGCCTGATGGCGATTATGAGATCGATGGGTTTGCTAACCTTGGCGCCAGTAAGTCATGCTCTCATCTTATCTGTTGTGAACTCAGGCTAATACCAAAAATAGAGAACGACTTCGGCAGATCGGGTGTGAATATTACTCAGAAAGGAAACTTCACCAAGGCTCCGTATAAATTCAAGCTGACGCCGCTGAAATCAGTCGAGCAGATAGTTAAACAGGGTGCTGGACGTGGAAAGATTTGAGGGTTTGGCGTTTCCCACAGTTACAAGTCCGTAGGTGAGAAGTTAGCTGGCAATACATAGCAAAATAATGAAAACGGGCATTTAATATCAATACTTGTGTCAACCAGCAACCAGCAGCCAAGACGGGACTCGGCGACTTTCTGCAGACTCCATAGGACGGGGTCCTCTTTTACTATAAGGCCCCTGACCAAATGGTTAACGATCCATAACTGACAAAAAGGACAAAAGGGAAGGAAGGCTCAGCGACTTCCTGCAGACTCTATAAGATACGTCTCTTTCTTTACTATAAGGCCCTTGACTATATGGTTAATGATCCATATCTAACAAAAAGGACAAAAAGGACAAAAAGGAAGGACGATAGAGCAACAAGATATGAAGTACAGCGCACTATCCCACAATCATCACTAGCTTCGGACCTCGTACCTCGTTCCTCGCACCTGCATCGTACCTGCCTTTCCCGTCATCCGGAACAACAAGCGTCCCGGGTGATCTTGGCAAATCGCGTTAGAGCGTTCGATAGCCCCACGTGTCAATGCCAACTGCCCTAAACCCACCTTCTACCATGCTATACGGGCTAATACTAGGTAAGCCTACCATAATCCATCGCATCTCATCTTAAATTATTCTCACTTTGACGTCTTAGACGGCGAGAAACTGCTTCTAGAGCAACTTTAGCTGAAATAGCCTCCATAGCATCCAACTATCGACTGAATACCAAGCAAAACTACTCCAAAATTATACTAAATGTGACAGCAGACATCACAATCCGGCGTAGTGCCACCATCACGCCCCATGATGTCTTGTTTTCGCCGAGTAAGAGCCCGCATTAGCTTGTTCCCTGTGGTTATCAAGATCGACACGTGGGGTACTTTCGACATCTTCGACGGCTTCGACGGCTTCGATAATTTGCGCCTCAATCCAGCGCGTGCTTCTTCGGATTCCATAAGTATGACCACTATGTCCGCTATGTCTCCTTTCGCTTTTCTCTCCGCTGCAAGAGCGCCTATCTTTCCTTGCTTTTGCTCCCTCGTTCGGCGCATTTCCCAATCACAAGATGGTTCCTTCGACCGTGTTCCTACTGGCCTCGCTCGTGCCGATCGCAGCTGCGGTGCAGGCCGTCGAGAAGCCAACCGTCTTTGTTTATGTCTGCGGGGATGAAACATCGACTAGCTTCCCCGGCGATCATGCCGCAACAGGCAGCCCTGCGTTATCTTCCAGCGGCGTCGCCAGCGGTGTCGACAGCACCACCCCGCCCGGATCGTTCCTGACAAGCACGATCGGCGATGCGACCAGCACATCTATAAGTATAGATCTGTCGACTGAATCGGCTTCGCCAACTGATTCAGCTTCCTCGACTGATTCGGCTTCGTCAACTGATTCGGATTCGTCAACCGTTGTCAACACTCCCAGCAGCAGTGTTATCACCACTGCCAGCACCGTCTCCTCCACGTCCGAAGCACCAACGAGCTCCGCGACCACCCTCCCTCCCGCTCCAATGAGTTGCGCCAACGCGCAGCTGAGCTGCCACAACACGACCGCCGTGGCCGACCTCTGCTGCTTCAATGCTCCCGGAGGTCAGCTGCTTCTGACCCAATTCTGGGACACTGCCCCCAGCACCGGTAACTATTAGCCTTTTCTCATGCGCTCATTTGACGCCTACTAACACCTCCAGGTCCTGTTGATGCGTGGACCATCCACGGCCTGTGGCCAGATCGTTGCGACGGCACCTACGATGCCAACTGTGATGCATCGCGCGAATACACCAACATCACTGCTATCCTCAACTCGTTCGGCAAGACGGACCTGCTCACATACATGGACACCAACTGGAAGGATTACCAGGGCAATGACGAGACGTTCTGGGAGCACGAGTGGGGCAAGCACGGAACTTGCATCAGCACCCTCGATACGACGTGCTATGATAACTACAAGCCCCAAACCGAGGTTGTGGATTACTTTGAGAAGGCCGTCGAGCTTAACAAGGGATTAAACAGCTACAAGGTAAGCAGAAACCCGAGGCGCAAATGTGCTTGTTCTAAATACCGTTACAGATTCTCGCCGACGCTGGCATTATCCCATCTGCCACTGCCACATACACGCTTGTCCAGATCCAGAACGCACTCAAGGCTTCCCACGGATTCATCCCAACATTGGGATGCAAGAGCGGCGTTTTGCAAGAGATCTGGTACCACTACAACGTTCTCGGCAGCGTTCAAACCGGCAAATTCGTCCCAACTGAGCCAGGTACTACCCCATCTTCCGGCACGCCCTGATCCTTTTCCATTCGCGGACACTAACAAGACTCCAGATGGAACCAAGTCCACCTGCCCTGCCACCGGCGTCAAGTACCTCGTCAAGTACGCCACTGGCGGAACCCCTTCCGGAACTGCTACCGCACCAGCCCCAACTGGTACTGGTGGTCCTTTCGCCGGCAAGGGTTTCCTCCAGGCCTACACCAACGGAGCTAACAAGGGCTGCCTGATTGGCGCTGGTACTTGGTACACCACTGGCACATGTGCCGGTTACACCGCAACTGAATCTGGCGCCGGATTTACGCTCAAGTCCAGCAAGGGAGACTGTGGCATTGTCAACAGCGTATTCACATGCGCGGCTGGCGTTACCCCGTCGGTTTTCACTGTATGTTATTACCCTGCTTACTCTCTTGATCTGTAGTGGTGCCCTGTACTGACATATTCATAGGAGTCTGCCGGTCTTTTGACCTACGAGGGATCCTCCAACTTCTACACCACCGCTGTCCCATCTGGGTCCGTGCAGGGGAAGGTTACCACCACCGAGCAAGCTGTTCTTGTGACGTTCAAGTGGCAGAGCAATTAGACACTGCAGCAGTGTGCATATGCCAAAAGGCTGGGGTGGGGGATAGTAGGTAGTTAATAATTGACATATTTTACCAGTTATCCTATTGTTCTGGTTGACCACGTTATATGGCCCCTTCGCTACCCATGAGACGAGACAAGGTGACTTACCGTAAAACTTCGAAAAGAGAGTTATGCACTCATATCTCGCGTCAGTATCCTTTTTTTGTCGTCGATGTCGATCCACGTGTCAATCTCCGATTCCTTCATTATCCTGAGCTTCATGCAATCCTCCAAGTCAATAATATTCATAAAGCTATGCGACTTTACGAGATTCATCCGACTCAATCTAGAGTATAGCCTCGTTGAATAGGTAGCATGGAGTCCACAAGGCTGGGATGCATGCATGTGCACAGCCTCTTCAGACAACGAGGCTGTAATTAACCAACTTCACAGGCATTTTAAATAAGCCGCACAGAGGCTGCCAGAAAATATGCTCCAGATGTTTGCGCTGTCGACTTATGTAGCTTAATCTTTCCGAGGGTTATCTTCTTTTTTCTCTAGAGTCGCCCATGATCTGAACGGGCGGGAAGGATAATGCCCGTCATATCCCCAGTCTCACTGCTAAATACTCTCACTACTCGAAATATCACAGCTGCCAACGTCGCCACTAGCAATGCGTTACAAGTCGTTTGTGCCTGGCCGGTTTCCGGCCAGTATGGGATTGCGTCGAGGATGTTGTAAGTTCTCTCTACTTTGGATATCAAGCCCTTAAACTTAATTTTGCCCTTGCCCAACTGACCACCCAATTCTTTTTTGATAGATACTATGCTCTTATAATGACATGTATTTTTTACCGCAAGGTTATGTGGCTGAATAACGCCTGCATGGCTGCTGTATGGCTTTTCCCGGCTGTTACTGCCCTCCATGCTATTATCATAGCTTCTGTGCATGTGAATGGTAAGTCTTTATACACGACAGACATCTCTCCAAAGTTGACATGTATATCCGACAGGTGCTGTAGATATGGACATCTACGGATCTTTTCAAATATGTTTAACGGGAGTATTAAGCGCCCCAGTAACGTTCAGGCTGTCCCGGATATTCTATGGTCGTGGTCCTGGTCGGAATACTATCCTCTTATGGACAGCTCTTCTTCTTGGCGGTAAGTGCCTCCCTTCATTACTTGAGAATAATTTGGTAATAATATCTTTCTTTCCAGGAATACTAAGCCTATTAGTCGAATTCCTCCGAGCCCAAGCCTTCCCCTGCAAACAAGACGAGTTTTCAAACCCAATCTCACCAGACCCAACAAAATTCCCCTACAATACCACCTGCGGCCTCACCTGCTCCGTAGAAGCAGGCCCGTTTTCCCCCTTACGAGAAGGCTCAGGGAACAACATCTACGTCATCCCCGCGCCCAACAAACTTACTTTCGGCACAGCTACGCTCTTCGCAGCTGCCGGCTGCGTCCAGGTCATCCTATCGCTCATGTCTATGTGGAGGAGCACCCTCGAGTTGAACTGGCAGGAACGCTTTGGTGGGAAAGAGGAACAGGAAGTCGATGAGCAGATTCTGGGCGTGCGCGTGCAGAAGAGTTTGGGGGAAGTTGATAAATACACCAAGATATTTCTACGGGCCATTTCCCTCCCCCTCTTCATCGCTACGCTACTTGCGGTTATTGTTATTGGGGAGAGGAACTTGTTTAGTTCGCAACTCAGGTATCAGACTGAACCAATAGCTAGTATCGGTAAGTTTGTGCAGGTCTTCTCATATGTCATTGGTCACTGATAGATTGTTTTCTGTTTGTAGGCCAATGGGCACCCTGCACCGGCGCCGCCCTCTCAGTTCTCTGGGCGTACTGCGCAGATGGTGGTTCAGACCAAGACGACAAACCTACCGATGAACCAGTTGATCAGTCCAACGAACCCTCTATCAATCTATCGAACAATGGCGAGCCTTTCCCTAGTCTACCGGTCGAGGATAATTTACAATATAGACGGCAGGTAGCCCTGTCTCTTCAGAGGGCGGCGGTGGCTCTCTCAGATGACCCCTTACGACAACCGTCCACCCGATCAGATAATGAGGATTCAATATCAATAATCTTAAGACGCCCCTTGCAAACGCCTTCTCCCCTGCGACCACTGGCTACAGCGACTCAGCCGACTATGCTGACAAGACGGCTGTCTGCACCTCGTTGAGTTTTCCAATATCCCTCTGATGGGTCCTTTTATGACGATGTGCTGCAAAAGCACGATGATCAATCGACGAAAATTACATGATCTCCCCAGTCCCCCTGGCCAAAGAGGCTGAGAATAACAGCAACGAAGTGGACGGAGTACCACACTGGCTAGCTTATATAGATCAATAGCATACATACTGCACACGGCATTGGAGATAAAATACATCATATCATATAATACGTATCTATCTACAAGACCCCCCACAGACTTCCCACCACCACCACCACATCTCCATCGAAATGTGACAAAATTGCCTCCCAATCCCTCAATCTCCACCGACTAAAAACACACCCCCGATTAACATGTATATCCTCCCGAAGCGCCATATCGATCGGCAATCGTGCCGGGTTACCCTGTAATGTAAAAAAGATCCCATATTTACACGTCCGCAGCCGGTTGATCTACATCCTGCAGTACCTGGTCCACGCCATCTGGGATACTAGCTTCTTCAGCTTCCTTCGCTGCTGCCTTCGCTGCATCCTTCACGTTGTCCTGTACGACGTCTTGCACACCGTCTTGCACAGTGTCCTTCGCGGCACCACTGTCCTCCCCAACCACCCCATCGACCTTCTCATCAACATCCATCTCAACCTCCGGCTCCACACGAACCTCCTCAGCCCTCCTCGGCTGCTGCTTCCACCAACTCCCCATTCCCAACCCCACAATCCCCTGCGCAGGCGTAGGATCCCCACGCACAAAGCTCTCGGCAATCCCATCTTGATTCCTCGCAACCTCATCATGGTGCCCATTGCCCACCTGCAGCAGCGCTGCCCACGCCGACTCCCTCTCGAGGTCGTCCTCGCGAAGCTGGCTGTCAATGCGCAGCCTGCGTGCGCTGCCTCGAGTCTCCTTCGCCGTGTCCACCCCGCTGACAAACTTGACGCTCATGATCTGGAAGGACAGCCCGTCATGGGTATTCGCCCAGGCACGTGATCGGATTCCCCAGCGCGTAGTGCTAGAGTACTTCTCGAGTGCAGGCAGGACGAGGATGGTGACGTGGAGGTCCTTGGATGGTGGTGGGAGCATCGGGCCTCGGGCGGGGGGCGCAGTAAGCGTTATGTCCCCGTTCTTCGAAATCGCTGTGGCATTGTCCTCGCCAGAATCATCGATGACAAGATCAAGGACAGAGATGTCCACATCGTCGGCCCATTCGCCTCTGATCCACCCGCCGTGGATGCAAGCAGCGACGACGTCGGTGTCGTCGGTATAGATGTCAGTTCCCCAAACGCTCCTTCTTGCCGTTATTTCCTCGCGGCTTAGCGGTTCGAGGTATACACGTGGAACCCTGACAGTTAGGGTGCAGTTCTCGCTTCCCTCCATCTTGGGCAATGGCTTTGGGTTGCTATTGAATGCACGACGACGTTGGTGGTTGTGCACCACTGATGGCGGATCTCCGGGTTGCAAGACCGTCGAGTACGTGAAATGCCCAAGGTGCTTCCTCGGTAGATGCGCCACAGAGTCTAGCACGGCATTGGATTTGACAACCGTCTTGGGCTTTGGCATGATGACTTGTGGGGCGGGTTTCGGGTGCGGGCTACCGTGGTGGTGATGATGATGGTGGCGGTTAATATGATGATGGTGAGGAATAACTTTCGGTGGAGACGATGGTGCTACTCCGTGACCAGATGGGTGGCCGAATGTTGGGGTCAGACTTGGGCCCGTAGGTGACGAAAGTTGGGCGACAGGTTCCTGTCGTTGGTTGTCCGCGCTGCATACCATGTTAGCATTGTTAATAAAGGGAGAGAGAGAGGTGGGTTGACTTACTGTCGATGTGGAGCGCCTGCGGAATGTTGATGTTTCGGTCGCTTCGTGCCACGGCCACTTGGAGTATGTCTTCCAGTGCTGCTATCATCGCCATCTTTGCTCTCGCCCGTTTGAAGCTTGCGCCTCCTTCCTCCTCGTGACGAAGATCGAGCAAGCTTATGGCCGTTTTCAGTGGGCGAGTCTTGCGCAGCAACAACGTCCAAATCGTCTCGTCTAAGCTGGGTAGGTTGTGAAAATGGAGTCTGCGAGCCGCCACTTGCGTTGCTTGTGCCTCCCATGCCACCAACGCCGCTCCCGATCCCCGAAAACATTTTCCCAAACTCGCTCTTGATACCAGGCTCGCCAGCTGGGCCATTTACCAGGCCCTGTACACCTTGAACAGCCTGGGGGAATGGAGAGTTCCGGCCTTTCCTGTTGATCTCTTGTTGGATGCCAAGGTAGACACCGCGCTGCATTTGCTGGGACTCCTCATTTGATCTTGACCGGGGAGACTCGTTCGATCGGAACGGTCCAGGCTGTTGTCCGGAATATTGTTGGTGGGGTCCTGCAGGTCCTCCGATTCTCTCGCGCTCTTGTACTGGGCTGCCGTATTGTGGCCCTTGCTGTGCCGGTTGGCTTGGTTGGTTCTGCGGCTGGGTGTCCCTGTAATCCCTCGATGAATATCTTTGGTCTTGGGGTCCGTATCCGGAAGTGCCGCCGTAAGGTTGTGATGTATTTCTTGGGAATTCATATCCCATTCCACCAGAAGCTTGCTGGGACGCTGGCTCGCGAGGTTGTTCCTCTGGTCTTCCTCTCGCCCAGGGGCCTTGCTCAGCCTCCGGACGTCCGACGAAGGCACCCTGTTGAGCAGGTCCATACTGGCGACCATACTGAGGGCCCTCTTGCCTTCCGAATGACGCCGATTCTCTGTTATGATTCATGCGCTCTCTTTCGCGATCTCGCATCATGTCCCTCTCCCTATCCAGGCGATCCCGTTCGCGCGCGAGCTCACGCTCTCGGTCCTTCTCCCTGTCGCGCTCACGTTCTCGCTCACGATACTCTCGGTCGCGCACATCCCTTTCGCGTTCTCGTTCACGTTCGCGCTCACGTTCGCGCTCACGCTCCCTGATGTCACGCTGCTCCCGCTCCCGTTCCCGTTCTCGTTCCCGTTCCATGTCCCTCATCATTATAGCTTCTTCTATCCTGGCTTGTTCGCGGAAGGCGGGTATATCCTCCCTGCTGCCGTAGCCGATATTTCTAGGCGCATATCCAGCCTGCGGTCTCCCGTTTTCCGACCGCACAGATTCTGGCATAGATGCCTCGCGTTCCCTGACGGGTTGGTTGTATAGTGCTGGCTGGCTGGTTGGTCGAGGGGGAGGCGCATTCGGATTTGGCACGCGGACAGGGTACTGCTCGCGTCTTTCTTCGGCCAGACCAGGCTGGTTTGGGATGTTTCGTTGGGGAGGCGCTTGAGGTGTGTTATAGCGATTCGACTCGGGACTTGGCATGTTCGAGACCCTCTGGGGGCTGCCCGCAGAAACGGCCCGATGGCCATGGTGCAATTGTGATTCGGGCAAGTGATGGTGTTCGGGGGTCTCTGGGCGTCGGAATCTGCCATAGTCGGCACCTGTTGCCGATTGTCTGGGCGAGGGATGTGTGGGAGGTGCGTATGGTGTACTTGGCCCTGACGGCGCCCCTGACGGCATCATCGCTTGTGGAGCTGGGTATTGAGAAGGAGGAGGGCCCGCTTCGCGACCAGCAGCTGAAGGGCCACCTAGCATTGATGATATAGACATGCTGCTGCTATTGACACTATTGGGTCGATGTATAGACGACAGCGCCGGCAGATCCCGATTCGTGGGGAAGGCCGCAGGAGGCCCAATAGCTGGTGCCGGCTGCCTCGACGGCGGCGGCGGTGGCGGTGGGTATGCTTGTGGATGGGGTCCCTGGGGATGAGGAGCTTGTTGATTCTGTTGTTGTG
Source organism: Pseudogymnoascus sp. 05NY08 (assembly GCA_001662605.1). Taxonomy (NCBI): domain Eukaryota; kingdom Fungi; phylum Ascomycota; class Leotiomycetes; order Thelebolales; family Thelebolaceae; genus Pseudogymnoascus; species Pseudogymnoascus sp. 05NY08. Next base: position 118,195 of record KV458847.1, read on the forward strand.
GTGAGGATGGCGGTGGCATATTCCGAATCAGCGGTGTCCCGTGGCCGATGGATGACGCGCTCGCGGTTCGAGAGTGCGTCGAGGTGTTCGGGATAGGAGCAGCGTCGCGAGGATAGGTCGGCGGCGCGTGCTGGAAGTATGTGTTCTCCGACGTCCTTCGCTGATGCTCTGGTCGGAAAGGAGGCGCGTTTCGAGGATCGGCACCCGGCGAGTAGGGTGGTGCCTGGGTCGAGGGTGGCTGTTGAAACGTCGTATGGGGAGTGTACGGCGACGCAGCAGCATTCCGCGAGAACGGATGCTGGGGAATTCGAGGGTCCATTGTCGAGTGGTGATGACCGGACTGTTAGGAAGAAAATAGTGTGAAATGGGGAGATGCTGTCTTGTTGGTTAAGGTTTCGGCCGGTCCTCGAGCGGCGGCCCTTGGTCAAGACAAATCGAGTCAAGCTCCAGAGACTAGTCGGACATATTTACGCAGGAGTGTTTTGGAAAACCAAGATCGCTGGAGCAGAAGAAAAGACGCACGATGAACGATGCGCAGTGATAGAGAAGAGAAGAAAGCGACAGCGACGACGACGACGATGATAATAGCGACGACGACAGTGTCTGTGGGTGAGGTTGTCGATCTGAAGAGAGAGAGAGGGAAGGGAAGCTTCTGTTTGGGTGTTTGGCGCTTTAGTTGGGTTGTGGCTACGACAGAGGGTGGGAATGAAGGGATGAGCTATGGGGAAGTACAGGGAAAGTATGGAAGAATACTTTGTATGTAGTATACAATTAGCTGGGATGAAAAGTACTTTAGCACGGGTGCAAAGTACAGGCTACCTCCGTTGGCCATTACCCAGGTTGCAACTGACACGCGCTTTTGCGCTTTTTCCATCGCCGCTAGCGCCATTTCTGCGCCAAATCGGCTAAATCTGACAAAAACGGCCTAAGTACAGCTAAGTAAGACACGCTAAACTGTGTTAGGGATTCCCCCATCCCTGGCGATGCCTGCATTAGCGTGTCGGTCGGATATATGTATTCCCGTATTCCGTGATTCCCCGTTGTACCCGCCTTCTCTCCGCTCTCTCTCCAAACAAATCTCACTATCTCTCACAGTGAACTCTATACTCTTATCTTCAGTATCACCACACTGACCACACACGACAACTCTTGAGCTTCTTCTTGAACTCTTGCACTCTTCAAGCTACCTCAACACTCATATTCTCCCCTGTATAACTCATTTTGACAGCTGTGTCAGCTATGGGTATAGGGACAGCCTAACAGCATACAATACATGGCTTGAACATATACCCTCCTCGCAACACCTACGCAAACATCATCCAGGTACCCGGCTCATGGCTGTTTCATCCCCTCGTCATCGGCATCGTGCGAAGTCACCTCTTCACTGGAACGGTTGAAAAGCAACCAAACAGGCCGGAACCCCCATACTCTTGCAATGACCACGTTGTCGCGGTCGTCCTCCCAGATGAGGCTTCCCATGCCTGGCTCGGCGGGCGCATCCTGGCCAGCCTATCGTGCCCGCTTCAAGGCAGTCTTCAACGGCGCTGACCCGGCGGTGCTGGTTGCCTTCTGGCTATTTGGTACGGCCCGTCCTCAAAACCCTGAGTTGACGATTCCAGTCACTAACATTCTCTCCAGGACTCATAAACAATGTCATCTATGTCATCATCCTCTCCGCCGCCCTCGACCTTGTCGGCCCCAACATCCCCAAGGGCGTCGTCCTCCTCGCCGATGTCATGCCCTCCTTTCTCACGAAACTCGTTGCTCCATACTTCATCCACAGGGTGCCATACAGCGTGCGCATACTGAGCTTCGTGCTGTTATCATCGAGCGGCATGCTTCTTATCGCCCTAACGCCACCCACGGCAGATGGTGGGTCTGTCACGATCAAGATGATCGGGGTCATCATATCAAGTCTCAGCAGCGGCGGCGGAGAACTAAGCTTCCTGGGCCTCACTCACTACTATGGTCCCTTCAGCCTGGCGGCCTGGGGTAGTGGGACTGGAGGGGCTGGGCTGGTCGGAGCTGGCCTCTATGTGCTCCTCACCACGACAATAGGGTTCACAGTGCAGAACAGCCTGCTTGCCTCTGCCTTCTTACCCCTCATCATGGCCGTCAGCTTCTTCCTCATTTTGCCACAAGGACCGCTCAAGTTCGCGAGGCAAAAGAAGGAATACCGAACTGTCCCAGACGACGAGGGAGTTGACGGCGAAGACTTGCCAACGGAGAGTCTTCTTCGTGATAGCACCGGAAGTACTGGTCTCCTTGACGGCACACCTGTCAGCGCTCCAACATTCCGTCAGAATCTCCGACGAGCGAAGTCATTGTTCTTCCCATACATGCTTCCTCTCCTCCTCGTGTACATCGCCGAATACTCCATCAACCAGGGCGTAGCACCAACCCTGCTCTTCCCTCTCGCGTCCACTCCCTTCACAGACTTCAGATCCTTCTACCCTTTTTATAATTTCCTCTACCAAATCGGCGTCTTCATCGCCCGGTCCTCAACACCATTCATCCGCATCCGTGCGCTCTACCTCCCGTCCATGCTCCAGGTTGTCAACCTGATGGTTCTCATCTCGCACGCTATGTATAACTGGATCCCGAGCGTTTATCTCGTCTTCATGATTATATTCTGGGAAGGGCTACTTGGTGGAACAGTGTACGTCAACACCTTCGCAGATATACTGGAAGAAGTCCCCGAAGAGGACAGAGAGTTCAGTCTCGGGGCTACCAGTGTCAGCGACTCGGGTGGTATCTGTATAGCTGGGTTTATTGGCATGGCCCTGGAGGTGTCTTTGTGCAACTGGCAGGTTAACAGAGGCCGGACCTTCTGTAAACAGTTATAATTTAGCCACGTAGACGTATTATGAAATCTATAGACTTGAATCACAGTCTTTTTCTCAATTATCGAACTCGTACATACATCGTCTAACGGATCCGTCTTCACAAACAAAGAACCGCTGTCACGTGAAGTCGTTGCACAATTTATGATGCCTAACATTTCCGGCTATAATATCTCCATGTACCACAGCGTCTCCTATTATTGACGCGACGACCCTGAATGTATGACCCTCAAAGAAATCCCACGCCAACAAGCCAACGACGCCACCAACGCCAAAATTTGATGCGGCCACAGTAATCTCCAGCCCTTGGGCTTCAAAACCTACCAAAAATGGCGACCCAAGACCTCGCCATCGGCCAGACCGTCGAGCTCGCAGACGGCAGAATCGGCATCATCCGCTATGTAGGCTTCCCGCACTTCGCAGCCGGCGAATGGGTCGGCGTCGAGCTCGAAGACGATACGGGGAAGAACGATGGCAGCGTGCAGGGGGAACGCTATTTTGACTGCGATATGGGGAGGGGAATGTTCGTGAGGCCCCAGGCTGCGCATGTTTTGGAGCAGGCCCCGCCTCCGCCCCCGAAGGCTGCTCCGGTGCCAAAGAGGACGAGTAGGCCGTCGAGTGTGGTGGCACCGCCGGCGAGGAGGGTGGGAAGCGTGAGCGACCCGGCGGCGGGGAAACGGATGAGCATGAATGCGTCCAGCCCGAGCCCGGCTGCGAGATTGGGCAGGCCGGGGAGCATAATGAGGGTTTGTTGGCCTTTGTCCTTATCCTCGATCATGCCACTTACAAGAGTATTGTAGTCTCCGACCAAATCGCCGACCAAACAGCTCGCTTCAGGTGCCACATCCGGGGCGTCGACGCCGAGAACTACAACGCCGTCACTCGGCTCCAAACCAACACCGGGATCCGTGAAACCACGACAGAGCTTAGCAGGGCCGGGGAATCGATCATCTATGGGGCCGCCGCCTATACCAACTCCGAGAACCTCGAGACAATCCATATCAGCAGCACCGGTATCAAGGTTAGCATCTGGCGCTGGAAGGGTAGCTGCTGGTCGGCCGCCTTCGCTCGCTGTTCCTGTTGGACATCAGAGTATCTCCCAGAGATTGGGCTCTGGAGGCAGCCAAGTGAGCAGTGGGCAGGGAAGCGACAGTGGTAGGCAGGGCGAGGATAATGATTATTCTTCGGGATCTGATGCTCGATCGCAAGCGCTCTCGCCGACATCCACATCCTCGAAAGCAATAAGCCCCGTCTTGACACGAACTTCTGCTGCTGGGAAGCCAGCTGCTGCAAGCCCTACCAGCACTGTTCGGAGCAACACTTCGCAAGTCACGACACGCAGCACGGCTGGAAATTCAGCAGCTACGAACCGCGAAATCGAAGATCTGAAGACGAAGCTACGATTGATGGAGAAGAAGCGCATGGAGGATCGTGATAAGATAAAAGGGCTCGACAAGATCCAAGCTGAGCGTGATAAATTTGAAGGCATCATTCAGAAGTTGCAGTCAAAGTACCAGCCACAGCAGCAAGAACTTACAGACCTACGAAAGGAATTGAAAGAGGCGGCAGCCAAGTTCGAGGATATCGAGAATTCACAGGCTGATCACGATGTCGTCCTCGAAATGGCTACTCTGGACAGGGAGATGGCTGAGGAGACTGCTGAGGTCCTGAAGCACGAGCTCGAGGCTTTGAAGTTGAAGGCCGAGGAGCTAGAGCTTGAAGTCGAGGTACTAAAGGAGGAAAATGCAGAGTTGGGAGGGGAGATGAGTGAGGAAGATAAAGCGAGTCAAGGATGGATTGCCATGGAGAGGAATAACGAGCGATTAAGGGAAGCTCTGCTCAGACTGAGGGATATCACTCAGGAGCAGGAGGCTGAGCTTAAGGACCAAATTAAGTTGCTTGAGGAGGATGTACGAGACCTTTCGGGCGTCAAGGAACATTACGAATCAGCCAAGGCGAAATTGGCACAGTCTGAAGCTACGGTTGAGGACTTGAGGCAGCAGCTCGACAACGCGCTCGGGGCTGAGGATATGATTGAGGATCTCACGGAGCGGAATATGAGCATGAGCGAACAGATTGAGGAGATGAAGGTCACCATTGAAGATCTGGAGAGCCTGAAGGAGCTGAATGATGAGCTAGAGGTCAACCATGTGGAGACCGAAAAGGAGCTTCAGGAAGATCTTGACTTCAAGGACACGGTTATCAACGAGCAAGCGAGGAGAGCTGCAGAGCAGCAAGACGCGCTCGGAGATATGGAATACACCCTCTCCAGGTTCCGAGAGCTTGTCACGAGTCTCCAGAGCGATTTGGACGATATGAAGGCTTCTCATGCCCTTACCGAGACCGAATCAGAGCAGCTGAACAGCCGCTCAAGGGCAATGATGGATCTCAACTTGAAGCTACAAGTCTCAGCTTCGAAGACTCAAATGAAGACAATCGAGCTTGAACTTAGACGCCTCGATGCGCAAGAAGCATCCGACCACCTCGCAATTGTTCAACTCTTCCTTCCAGATGGATACCAGACAGAGAAGGACTCGGTCTTGGCTCTACTTCGATTCAAGCGTGTCGGCTACAAGGCCAACCTACTCCATGGATTCGTCAAGGAAAGAATCGGCAGCCATCACCGCGGCCACGAGGACGATATTTTCGCTGCCTGTGATGTTCTTGATAAGCTCGCCTGGGTTACGGCTATGTGTGAGCGCTTTGTCAATGCGATCAGTCACTGCTCGACCGAGCAATTCGCAAAGTACGAAGGAGCCCTATACGAGCTGGAGCCTGTTGAGCGCGCACTCAACGCCTGGATCGATGGCCTAAGACGTGACGAGCTCAAGGAGAGGCAGTGCGCCAGCGACCTACAACGTACTATTGCATTGATGTCTCATCTGGCTGAAATTCATATCTCGGATGGGCTGGAGAGTTACGCTCACGACGTGCACATGCGCGCACTTGTCATCCAGAGCCACCTCGATAATACAGCTACTGCCTTGTCGAGCGCTAGAGCCCTTGTTCAATCCCACATCACCGCAACTGGCGACGAAGACGAACTCGCACAACACTTCACGCGCAAGACCGATGCGATTATCAACAGCACGCGAAGCGCCAAGGTCATTGTCAGCAAAGCCGTGCGATCGCTTGAAGACCTCAAATCACGCTCCCTGTCCCTTACGCCAGACACCATCCAGAACTTCGAGCAATGCGAGACCGCAACGGAGGAGCTTGCACTCTTCTCTCGCCATGTGGGCATGGACCTCTTTACGCTACTTTCTGAAGAGGGCCGCTCCGAGCCATTCACCTACACCGAGGTACAAAGCTCCATTCACCGCACCACCACAGCCATTTTCCAATCCACCGAAAGCGATATCTTCTCCACATACGCCAACAAAATCCGCGCCGCAACAACTCACATCACCGACCTAGCCACCCTCGCCAGCGACCTCGAGATGACGCAGGAATTCGAGAGCGCCCCCGCACCATGGATAGTCCGCAGCAAGGAGCTCAGCTCCAGCGGCACCATCCCCGTCGACGCAGAAGAGGAGCTCCGCCGCCTCCGCGAAGACAACCACGAGCGCGCGCGCACGGTCGCCCTGCGCGATCAGACACTCGAGGAATCGAGCGTTAAGATCGAGCTTCTTGAGTCGCGCATGCGTGACGCTACGAAGAAGAACGAGCGCATCACCCAACTCGAGACCAAGATCGAAGAGGCCAAGAAGCGCGAGGTCGAGCTGGCTGAGAGCCTCGAGGCGCAATCCAAGGAACTCGTGGCTATGGAACAGGATCGCGAGAGGTGGCGCAAGGTGGCTGGGGAGAACAAGATTGTGGAGGAGGCGGATCCGGCGACAAAGGCGGGCAAGGAACGCGCTGTTGCAACCGCGAGAGAGATGGACGCGCTGAAGGGCGAGATCGAGGCGCTTCAGGCTGCTGTGCGCTACCTGCGTGAGGACGCGAGGAGGGTCAAGCTATCGTCTGTCGAGCCTGGGAACCTGGACTGGCTGAACGAGCCACTCATCAAGCCCAAGACCGCAGAGACGCACAGGAAGGAGCTCGTCCAGACCGAGGGCGCGGACGTGCTGTTCGAGCTCGTCAACCTAGCGGCGGAGAGTAAGGTCTTCGACCTCTCCACGCTCCCCGAGAACAGACTCGCATGGCGCTCAGCAAAGAGCACGCCGCAATGGCACGTCGCCAAGCAGCGCGAGGAATGGGAAGCCTGGAAGGGCTGGAACGAGAGCACGACCAAGAAAGCGAAGGCGCTGGAGCCCAGGAGGATTGTGCGGAGTAAGAGGGGCCTTCAGATCGCGAGGGTTGATCTGAGGCTGCCCACGCTGGAGGCGAAGGGGGTTTACGGGGGAGAGGTGGAGATTGTGGATCCGGGGCAGTTTGAGGGGTTCAAGGAGAACTGGGGCATTGTATGATGGGGAGGGGAGGGGAGATAGGATGTGCGAGTTGAGCGTTTATACCCACTGGCATGGTTGTAGGATGTAGAATGAATGGAAAGACTTTATTTTTACGTGTATGCGATGAGCAGCTGTTTTTTTGTGCTCTCCGTGTTTCTGAAAGCATCCTCGTGTGAAGTTCGGCCTTTCTATTTCGTTGCTTACGGGTTGGTTGATAATTGCGGAGAAAGGCACCCATGTGCGGATTGCGGTGGTTCTAGACCAACTTTATGATCGGAATTGGAGGTTGTTAGAAAAGCATTATAAATATTTAGATAATGTGGCTTTGGATTTCCCAATGAGAGTTCTGCCCGAAGCGCCTACCTAAGTGTCTGAGCGTTTGTTTATATTGCAGTAGCACGCGTCACCGAAAGTGATCATGTCGTCCGTGAAGCAATCAAGGATATTTCAAAACACACGATTTAATCAAAAAATATAATATTGTGACTAACAGCTCTGCATTGAACCGTGGACTGCCGTGCTTACTTCGGATTGTTGCCGTTGGGCACGAAGAGCACGGCGCTATAGGCGCGTTCGTCGCGGAAATATTCCCCCGCATGACGCGCTAGTCCATGATTGGTACACTAGTCTCTCATTGGCTGGAGTGCTGGAGTTCCCGTTCCTTCGATCTCCCTCCCTTCCTTCCCTTCCCGGTCTTACCTAATACAGCTTAGATGCATCGCTGACTAAGGCAGATCTGCCACTGGCTGCTGCAACCCGTTACGCTAATTCTTCGGAGGCTTCGGCAATGGATCTCACCGCCTTTGCAAAGGTTGCAAAAAACCGTTGAACGCGGAATCGTTGAGTGGCAGAATGGACGAATAGGGTCATTCGTGATGTCATGACTGATCCTTACTGAGCCTCACTTAGCCGCGCGCAGAGTTTTTACAACGTCGTTCTCACCTGATTGCCGATAATCATATCGGCAGTTTTGTTGATGGGTAAACAAAGCTGGATTCAGGAGAGACATGCGGGATGAGATATTATGGAAATGGCTGTGCTTGGATTGATTCATGAGAGACTTTTTTATGCATGGAATACGGGGAAACCGGCGAGACAGTGATAAAATTGTGGAGAGACATTAAGTGGAAACCATTTAGGCCCATTTTGTGCATCTTCCCCGAGATAGCAATTAGCATACGATTCCTGATCCTAGGCGACCAACATAGCCTCATCGCGGGGCTTCAGTGCCAAGATGACCGGTTCGTTGTTTGTTCAGTTCACATCTGGGGAATTATTGGGGAATTGTTGGGGATAGTTGACTTCCCCGCAGCGAAAGGATATTAGGATCGCATTAGAAGAGTTAGAACCCCCTATAGAAGGAACAGGTTTGCGGGGGAGCATGTTCGGAGTACGTAAAAGACGTAACATCCGTATCATTTACAGCGGGCCTCTACACGGGAAAGAGCAGGTCGGAGTTTGAAACAGGACGAGAGCGACGAATTATCAGTTAAGAGTGGGACTGAGAAACGTAATAGACATCATAGAATACGCACCACGGACGTCCCGGAGTGAGGCAATTTCCTTAGATTCCTTCCATGCTATTAAGTAAACAGGTAGGTGGTCACTAGTAGGTCGCCAGTAGTCGCTGAAATCGCTTCTAACGTATGCTCTAACGTTGCTCTAAGGCGATTTTAGTTATGTTCTAATCTGCTTAACTGCCCGGCTACGGCGTTCTACGGCGGTAAGGGGGCTTCGCCGTGGTGGCGATGTGGGTCGGTGGTCGGCGAGATATCCCATCTCCACAACCTCCAGCGAGTCAAGATTGTCTAGAAGGTTTAGGGCCCACCCCGCCAGAACTAGACGATTAAAAGAGACCGGTTTCGCACACGTATTCATGCGTATTGTATTCATACTTACTCTACCATCTTCCCTCCGACAATCTGTCGAAAAAGCGGTTGCAAGAGATCAGGCACCGCCACCCTTCCCTTCTTCCCCCTTCACAATAGAAATCAACTTTCACAATGGACTCTGTACAAACCATGGAGAAAGGCAAGGCCGGGTCGTCGACTCCCAGTCCCCCCGGCGGGGAGGTCTTTGACAAGGACAAGAGCCTATATGGCAATGCCAGCGAGAGCGAGAGGGAGAGAGACGTCTATGAGGAGGGTATGCAGAAGTACAACCGTCTGGGCTGGAAGCGCCTGACGGTTGTGCTTATCGTTGAGGCCATCGCGCTGGGAAGTCTGTCTATCCCAGCCGCCTTTGCCTCGCTGGGAATGCTCGCCGGTGTCATCTGCTCTGTCGGCATTGGATTGATCGCCATCTATACCGCCTACATCGTCGGCAAGGTCAAGGTCAACTTCCCCCAGGTCGCCAATTACCCTGATGCTGGAAGGTTGATGGGTGGCCGCTGGGGCTACGAGATCGTCAACGCCATGCTTGTCCTGCAACTGCTCTTCTTGGTCGGCTCTCACTGCCTGACGGGCACCATTGCCTTCCAGAACATCACGGGAAGCGGCATCTGTTCCATCATCTTCGCTGTCGTCTCGGCCATCATCCTCATGATCATTGCCATCCCGCCGAGTTTCACCGAGGTTGCCATCCTCGGCTACGTCGACTTCGCTTCCATCATCCTCGCCATCGGTATCACCATCATTGCCACTGGTATCAGAAGCACCAACGAACCAGGCGGACTGGCCGCTGTTAACTGGTCTGCATGGCCAAAGGAGGGCCTCACTTTCACAGAGGGCTTCATCGCTATCACCAACATCTGCTTCGCTTACAGCTTTGCCATGTGCCAGTTCTCCTTCATGGACGAGATGCACACGCCCACTGATTTCATGAAGTCCGTCTGGACACTGGGTGCAGCAGAGATCTTCATCTACACCGTCACCGGTGCGTTGATTTACGCTTTTGTCGGCCAGGAAGTCAAGAGCCCCGCGCTGCTCTCCGCTGGACCGTTAGTCAGCCGCATCGCCTTCGGTATCGCCCTGCCAGTCATCTTCATCAGTGGCTCCATCAACACCACCGTCCTGGGCCGTCTGGTGCACACCCGCATCTTCAAGAACTCCAACATCCGCTTCGTCAACACCAAGATGGGCTGGATCACCTGGATCATCTATATCGTCCTCGCCACCGTCGCCGCCTTCATCATCGCCGAGGTCATCCCCTTCTTCTCTGACCTCCTCTCCATCTCCTCATCCCTCTTCATCTCAGGCTTCACCTTCTACCTGCCCGCGCTCATGTGGTTCATGCTTCTCCGCGAGGGCAAGTGGAACACCCCGAAGAACCTGGCGTTGGGCGCCCTCAACCTCGCTGTCTTCATCATCGGTATCGTGGTCCTGGTGGCCGGTATCTACTCCAGTGTCAACGACATTGTAAGTTGGATCCCTCCAGTAGTCAATGTACCTAAGAAAAAATTACTAACAAAGCCCAACAGATCATCAGCTACGGCGCCGGCAAGGTCCGAGGTCCGTTCTCCTGTGGTTCAGTGGAGTAGGAGGCGTGTGGCTGGCTATCCACCATATCCCCGACTGCAGGTGGCAGTCTTCTTCTTTTTGCGAATCATCATACTATCAGCCATATATACCAAAACTACTTTCTCTGTATTTCACTTTTGACCATATACGACCACACACTCCACACATGTACATTACCGGAGAACTTTATGTTATGTTGAAAGACATGAGACGCGACAGCGCGTGACTAGAGAGAAGTAGAGGAGAGAGAGAAATAGAGGAGGCGGGGGGAGAATAGAGGAGAGACATAGAACGAAAGACATAGAGGAGAGAATAAACTACCAATAGACTTACATTTTGCTGACGCAAAGTACCCAAGAATTATCCCAAGCTACCACCTGTGAAGCACTTGACCTGCTGCTACATTTCGTTAGGTGAAATCTGGCCCATGTAGACTAAGACGTAAGCCGAATTGTTCCACTTCCCTACCGCGTCTTAACATCCCTCTGCCCCGCCTCCCCAAAGCTCGAGACCACGTTCAAGACGAGCTGTCAAGGCAACCCCGCCGCCACGTTATTCCTAGACTATATGATAGGTCACGACAGCGCAGATGCGTGCTTTCGGCACTGAAATACTACTAACAATGCCCAGAAGGGAGGCCATGAGTTCCATGCCAAAGAGTCATAGACGCGGTGTGAGTGAGCACTCGCTTCTGCGCGGTTCTGGTCGAGCGGCAGGGGTGTCGGTGAGGTGTTGATTATGGGGCTGGTGTTGATAGAAGTGTTGAGGGTATAAATGTAAGAACAGATATCACAAGCTCTGTTTGGTAGCTGAAAACATACATAGAATGTAAACTGGGGTATAATTAAACTGTATAGATAACCAGGGAGTAGATTTTATATACAAGGCACAAAGCACCGGTAAACAAACCTTCTGTCCCTCACTCATTCAGCCTCAACTCAAATGCCGGATTGCATGTTTCTGAGAATATTCAGACCCGAAAGACTGACCTCACTAATGGGTTCCGTGTTATATCTGCAAATTGCAAAAACGTTTGTCATATTGGTGTTTGAGGTGTCGGCGCAGTGCAAAAGTCCCCGGGTATGCAAATAAATTGCATAGATCTAATATAATCACTCTCCCCTTTCCCACCCGCCTTAGAAACTCGACATGCCGCCGAGACGTTTAGTTCCCAAGTGAAGTTCTGATAGCATGGGGATTTTAGGAGTTCCCCTTCTTGCTGTCACTGCGCCGCCTGCTGTCATTACGCCAACCTAAATTAATTGTGCGCAGCCCCGATTCTCTCTTCACAACTTCACCTCCTCACTCTTCCTAAATTCACTTCCTCTCCAACAACCCACACTTTTTTGTCTTTTGATCAACTCCATCAACAACTTCCATCATCTTCACAACTTCACACACACATCCAAACCTCGACTTTCACAAAACAATGGCACCGAGGCCACCAATCTCGACTCGACCTCTTCCTCAAGTTCGCGGCACGCCCATGAACCCTGGGGCGCTGACCACACAGCTCAATACTCAAGGTATGTGCATCTTATCCCTCCAACCAGCACATCACCATTCTGTAGATTGTATATCTTAAAGATCAATCTGACCCCTCTCTAGGAACTGCAGTAGCATCCTCCAGCGAAACCCCGACAATGTCGAACCCTGGCCAACATGCCCAAGTCCAGCGTGCGCTGCCCACCAGCAATGCGTCCAGGCCCAGCACACCCCCATCGTCCACGAACCAGGCGGCTATCACAGATGTGGCAGAACAAATGCGCTCCATCATCGAGAGCCTCGAGCGTCAACCTCCGACCGCAGAAAATAGGGCCCAGGCGGCGGCCATGGCACGCAATCTTGCAGAGCTGAGCGAGAAGATGGATGCTGCTGCTTCTGCTGCGCAGCCACGTCTCAGTGCCGATGCGCCAGAGTTCACGCCATCCCCATCTCAAGAACGCGGTACGCAAGGTGGGCCATCCGCTCGTAACGAACGTGATACAGTCGGAGGAGGTAATCCTTTGAACCAGGGGGGAGTTGTATTGCCGACGTTCACGTTCACAAGCGAGTCGCCGGGCCAGCCACAGCAGCAGTATACGCAAGAGGAGGTGCAGACGCAGATTGCTGCAATCTTTGGCAGCTCGGCGCAGAACAACGTTTCGCAGCTTCCGGTGGTGAATGGGTCGGGAATGGCATCGTTTCATGGGCATATGGAGCCGATAACCATAAACCCGGTGACTGGTCGGCCTCGGACGCCTCTTTCGCACCTGACTGCTATCTCGAATAATGCTCGGCGTCGTTCCCAAGAGCGAGCTGAGCGAGAGGCGGCATCGCAGGCTCAGCTAGATCAGATAATCCTGCAAAATCAGGCTCAAGAGCAGCACATGCAACAAGCCCAGCAACTTCAAGCTCAGCAGCTTCAAGCACAGCAACTCCAACAAGCCCAGCAGGCCCAACAAGTTCAAGCTCAGCAGATGCAAGCACAGCAATTCCAACAAGCCCAGCAGGCCCAACAAGCTCAAGCACAGCAAGCTCAAGCTCAGCAAGCTCAAGCTCAGCAAGCTCAAGCTCAGCAAGCTCAAGCGCAGCAACTTCAACAAGCTCAAGCTCAGGCTCTACAAGCATATCAAGCCCGGCAAGCTCACCAAGGCCAGCAGCCCCAACCATCTCTCCAGATGCCTCAGCCCCATCATCAACCCCACCATTTCCAAGGCCAGCAACCTAGCAATGGGCAAATCTTCAATCAAATCCAGCAAAACATGCAGTTCGCACCACAACAACCTCAGCAGCAGTACCCATTCGGCATGAACGATATGTCTTACGGCCAGTCGAACCACTCCCACATGCACCCACAGCAGCAGATGGGCAATGATTTTGCTTTCAACAACATGCAAGATTTCACCCAGGGGCCTCCTGTGGGGCCGTTCGTTCCCCAGACTTACGAGATGCCTAGCATGGGCCAATTCTCGACGCAACCAGTCACCCAGCAGCACCAGAACATGCCCTTCAATAAAGTGAATCCGTTACCAGCGCAGCCAGAAACCCAACATGGAGTCCCATTGACACACGCGCCCGACGCTCCGATCCCCACTGGACCCAGTAACGTCACCGCAAATCCGTCTACAACGGCAAAGTTCACAGAAACTCCACCTCAGACTCGCTTCAACCCTGTCGCGGACGGATCATCAGACGACGTGGCGGGTTACTTCCCCAGCGCATACGAGCTGACTGGGAAGTGGAACACGCTGCCGGCGATTATGCGTACCCCCCCACAAATGCCGCAGCAGCAAAATGGCAGGGACAAGACGCAGAACGGCAATGGTCCGGACAATGGAGGGCCGGGACCGAGCAATGGCGCCAACGGCGGTGTGAATGGCAGTGGAAATGGGAATGGCAGCACGCCTCAGCCAACTGCGAGGCGTACCTCTGACCAGAATGGCAAAACCCACAGCCGTGGACCTAGCCAAGATAACTCAAACCCCCGCAAGAACGGCAACACTCGCCCCCACAGCGCATCACACACGTGGCGCTCGCATACGCACGCAATCTCAGGGGACTTCACAACCTTGAGGCGCAACGCGGGACACCTTGATCTCCTGGGTTCCCCAGCCTTCCCAGTATCCGCAGCCGAATATGCTGGCCTGCGGGCTGATACGCTTGCGGAGAAACAAGCACGCCTCACAGCGCAGCTGGGCGAGATGATGAAGGCAAAGAAAGAGCAGCAGCAGCGGGTTGGGGAGGCAATGAGGGGAAAGACGTTATATGGGTATTCGACGGTGTTGGCGGAGAAGCAGGATGTGTGGAACATCAATGGTGGCAGTGGAGGCGGCTATCCAAGCGTTGCAGAGATGAAGAGAGAGCATGCGCTGGTGGGTTCCGAAACAGGGTCGTCTCCAGGTCGTTTTTTCCCGAGGCCAAAGGGGATGGTGGCCAGTGTCAAGCAGGGATATATGGGGGTGAGCGAGTCGGATCTGGTCTTGGCAAACATGCCCCGTGAGGACTGGAGTGTCAAGAGTGTCGTAAAGGCGAGGGCTTGGGAGAATGAGCTGGCCTGGGGGGAGATTGTGGCGAAGGCAAGCAAGGAGGCTGCGGAGAAGGTCAACCAGATTCCAACGAATGATTCGGAGTGGCTTGTCGGACGAGGGTTGCTTGATCGGTTGGTTTGAGTCGGGCTATCCTGGAGTGGAGTGCTCTCTTGTTGATTGCGCAGACGATGGCGGATTATGCCAGTGGCTTCATATTAGGCATCTAGCGAGGCGTTTTTTTCCTGGTGGTGATCCAGAGCGTCGATATCCCTCGCGAGTATTTGCGTTACCCTTTTCGGTATTTTTCGTCTGGGAGGCATGTTGTTTGTTATTGTTCTTTCACAGAGGACCGTCTCTCAGCCTTGCTAGAGATGTATAGATAGTACTTTGTTCAGCAATGAGAACTAAATTCCCAACTCATCCCAGAGCAGCCATTTGAGAGACCAAGTACACGTAATACCGTGGTATTCTGCCAAACGCGTGGCAGATAGAGGGTGTGTGTATCGGGATATCACTTGATAGGTGCTCGGCGTATGCTGTGCGAGCATACGAAAGCGTCAATGGCGCTCATGTGACGACGCGTGCAATATGCCAAAGGAGGGGAAGACGAGGCGAGGGCAAGACCGGAGAAATAACGCATTATGAAGATGACGGGACCGAGGGGGACTGGGGGGTGAAAGTATGGTATATGGATGGTATATGGCATGAAGTATGACAGGTACGACGAGGTGACAGGTATCCGAGACAATGAGAGGCTGAGAGGGTGAAAGGCATGACAGGCACGTGGTTAACGCACCAGAAACGGAAATAAAGAGAGTATACTTGAATGAAGATGTTAATATGTATGGTATTAGAGTATATACATATGCATAGTCGAGTTATACCTGAATGATAAAGGGTCTGCACCTGCATCCAGAGGTGAGAAAGATGAAGGGATTGGGGATGAAGATGGGAATGGATGGGAATGGATGGGATATGAGATTAGAGTGGTAATTGATGAAAGGGAAGGGGGCAGAGGAAGCTAGCCGAAAGGAGACAAGTACTACGTTATTGTCACGAAGTCACGAGACACGAAATCAATGTTGGAACCGTTGACCGCCGAAAATCGGGGCGGCCGTGGGGGTCACATATTTAAAAATTCGGGGATTTGGGGGGCATCAGGGGGCGGGCGAGGGAGGGCCAAGGAAGGGAAGGGCCAATTAGGGGAAGAGCCGCGAGTAGCCGTAGAGGAGGGAGGAAAGTATGAAGTATACAGATTTTATATACGGCTTACATACATACTTACATACTTACATATTCAAAGATATAAGCAAACATGTCTATGGTCGTAGGACTACGCCTCCTTTTTTTGTATACCAACTGTAGTTTATATAGCAGACAGCTAGGCCAGGATGTGGCTTAAGCCAGGCCCATACTAAAGGGACAACATGCATGTATGTATGACAAGCCGTGCACAGAAATGTATAGCTAGAGATGGCCCTCGTGATGAGAAAACCCACAGGATGAGAGTTGATGATCAGAAAAGAAAAGAGTAGATACAGACTAGAAGAGTATATAGAGACCCAGCCCCGTCAATGTCAGCTTTCCCCGTACTATACTACTAGAGTCTACTGCACTCTTACTCCCGCTCGCCTTCACTTAGTCAACTTAGTCAACAGCGTGCATTTCTTAGTGTTTCCCAGTGTCACCGCCCAAGACAAGTTACCTCATCGCCAGTTCGCCCCTTGGGTCTAGACACAAGATAGACATAGGATAGACACAGGTCAGACACGAGCCAGAGACACGAGCCATAAGACACCAACAGACCTACACCGACACCGACACCGACAGAGACAAGAGACACACGACAAACGACACACGCGCGACAAGATATCGACTGTCGTCTATCGTATATCGTCTATTGTTTATATATCAACAATTTGTATCTCAACTGTCGCCATTCATACGTTTCTCAGCCCTCCGTTATACGTCGTTACCTGTCACGAGAGCACCAACGAGCACCACGAGAGCACCATCACAATCTCTCACGCCCCTCTAATCGACAAACCTTCCCTAGAATACCCCTACCATACGACCACAGATTCCCCAGCAAAAAAAACATTCCATAGGCTTCCCTCATTCGGCAATCCTGTGGACTTCCTGTGGACTTTGTCGACTTTTGTAGTCGACTCTGGGGTTCTTTGGTTCCTGTGTGGTCCGATAAACGAGCCAAGGCCGCCCGCTCACCCGCAATCCACCGACTTGGCCCAAGGTGCCGCCCTCCGCCCTCCAGTTTCCCTGCTTGCCCACCCCCCCAAACCCCCAAGTTTGCCCCTCCATTACAGCTGCGTCTGGGCAAATTTGTCCACCTTTCCGTTGATCCCTGAGGAATTCTACTCCAAATCCACTCCTCCGTCATCTCTTCCTCATACTTCTTCAATCCTTCAAATCCACCAAAAAAATATTCGGCGTTGAGAAGCTGTTGTGCCAGACCCTTTATTCGCACTCCCCCCCCAAAAAAGTCCATACCCCGCCAACCGTTACCCGCGTGCCTCGGGACATCTCTAAACCCTCCAAACCCGCGAAACCCACTCCCAAAACAGCCGATTGACGCGGACTCGAGCTTCCTCCATGGTCTCGTAGGAATCTGCGGCCCCTCATCCCCTTCAACCCCCACCCCCACAAGACGACAACCGCAACGATGGTCGAGAAAGGCCTGAAGAAGACGAATGGGCTCGGCGTCCAGGTTGAGAACACAAAGATATGTGTCGTCATGGTCGGCCTGCCTGCTCGCGGCAAGAGTCTGATTGCCCAGAAGGGTGAGTTATATGGCCGTCCAAATACGTTAAGACAAAGACTAACTGGAGATATTACAGTGACACGATACCTCAAATGGCTCTCTATCGAGGCTAAGGTCTTCAATGTTGGCACCTACCGCCGCACCGACACCCCAAAGCCGACCGCCGACTTCTTCGACACCAACAACCCAGCAGGCGAGAAGATGCGCCGTGCAGCAGCTGAGGCTGCACTTGGAGACATGCTGAAGTGGTTCCGAGGCGGTGAGGGCACCATTGCCATCCTCGACGCCACGAACTCGACACGCGTGCGCCGCCGCTGGATCTACGACGAGTGCACCAAGGAGGGCATCGACACCCTGTTTGTCGAGTCCCGCTGCGATGACGAGACGCTCATCATGGCCAATATCCTCGAGGTGAAAACCACCTCACCCGACTACAAGGGCACCGATCCCGAGGCTGCGGCGCTCGACTTTAGGAATCGCATCCGCAACTACGAGAAGGTCTATGAGACCGTTGATGCGGATGGCGACGAGAAGGACCTCACATATGTCAAGATTATGAATATTGGCGCTCAGGTCATCATCAACCAGATCCACGACTACCTCCAATCCCGCATTGTATATTACCTGATGAACCTGCACATAAAACCACGCTCCATCTGGCTCTCACGAGTAGGTTTATTGGTCTCCCGTACATTTCGAAGCTAACAATAATACAGCACGGCGAATCTATGTACAACCTGTCCGGCCAGATCGGTGGCGACGCAGAGCTCTCCTCGCGAGGAAAGCAGTACGCTCTCAAGCTTCCCGAGCTGGTCCGTCAGTCCGTAGGCGTAAGTAAACCTAAATCTCACGATCCACTGTCCCTCCATACTAACAGTCCGGTAGGACGGCCGCCCCCTCACAGTCTGGACGTCCACCCTACGCCGCGCCATCTCCACCGGCGCCCATCTTCCCGCGAACTACAACCAACTACAATGGAAAGCACTAGACGAGCTCGATGCTGGCGTCTGCGACGGCCTCACGTACGCCGACATCAAGGAGAAGTACCCCGAGGACTTCGCTGCGCGCGATGAAGACAAGTACAACTACCGCTACCGCGGGGGTGAGTCGTACCGCGACGTCGTCATCCGCCTCGAGTCCATCATCATGGAGCTGGAGCGATCAGAGGATATCCTGATCATCACGCATCAGGCGGTGCTGAGATGCATCTATGCGTACTACAAGGAGAAGTCGCAGTCGGAGTCACCATGGATGGCTGTGAGTTCTATTTTGTCCCCCCGAATAGAAGACAAATACTGACAGAGGCAGGTCCCCCTACACACGCTCATCAAGCTCACGCCAAAGGCGTATGGCACCCACGAGGAGCGTACAGCTGCAGGCATCGATGCCGTCAGCACATGGCGCGGCAAGGGCTCCGTTGCAAAGCACGAGGACCCAGTTGGCGAACCAACCTTCTGAGAAAACTACACTAGATCGATACACCGCGCCGTGCACAGCCTCAACATCCCCAGCGCTTCAACCAGGACGTAGCTGGGCTGATTTCGACTCGGATGTTGAGCGCTTGGCAGCCATGCGCGGGGGAAGAGGAGGGATGTACACGCGGAAGAGCATCTGTGCTATTTACCTGCTGTTAGCGAGGCGTTGGGTCGCATGGGAAAGAGGGAGGGTTAGTAAAAAATGGCTCCGGCTCAGGGGCTTGGGATGGCGTCGAGGAGACATGTTTTGTCACAGTGGGTGGCTGGGGCTAGTTAGTCGGCCCCCGACTGTATCATACGTAGCTAAGCTGGCGTTGAGGCAGCTGGGACTATATTTGTAGATGGTAGAGATACATATGTCTGCTTTTGGGGATGGCATAAATATAAGCTGTCGCTATGATTTTTTGGTTCGTGATATGATGGTGGTGAAGCTTTGTGATTTTGGTACATATTTATTTATTATTTTTATGGAAAACAAATTATTGAAGCCACAAGAAAACCACAACACGGCGAGAAGTATACTCTATACTTTAATCACATCAAAATGATCACCTAAAAGGACTAGAAATCTAGGTAATTAATTAGGGGCTCCCAAACCTTCATTTTATACCTTTACTTGTTGAAATACCTTTCATTGTTATTTCGCTGGAACCCTGCACCCCCACACCAATTTACCCCGCCATCACACAGATCACACAGCTTCAGCCTTACCACCCACATCGGCGCTTAATTAAGCTCTACTGCCCGATCTCCGGATCCATCATGCATCCCGGGTGCCTTCGAAAATCATCTCATATTCCTGCTATATGCATGCTGGCTTGAGATAATGGCGTAAGAAACACCGTATCCCATCTTCTAATCCCAAAGCTAATGGTTATAGGGAACCCGTAGGTCCAGCGCCAGGCGGAGTTGAGGAGCCGATCGTGGTGTCTATCCCACCGCCGAGTGGTCCCCAGCAGCCGCCAGAATCAACGGCTGGTGAAGTTCCAAAAGATGGAGCAGAGCTGTCAATCGCCGTGGCTGGTGACAACGGCGCCAGCGATCCAGCACCCCCGCAAGCAACGGCAATAGATGCTTCCCAAACCGCACCTTCACCAGCCACCCTCCCATCAACCTCAACACCCCTCCAGCCAACACCTCCCGTCCATGCCATTCCAACCCTCACACCCACTTCCGCCACACCCACCGCCCCCTTGGACACCCCCCCAGAAATCCCACCCCCCGTCGCAGCCCCCCTCCCCCCACCCTCCCTAACATCAACCCACTCCCACCCCACCACCTCCCTCAGCCTCTCCAGCACCTTCCCCCCAACCTCCAACCCCCCCGCCTCCCTCTCCACCTCCCCCTCCTCAACAGACACACAGACCCTAACCTCCGCCCGCGCCGCCCTCGAAGCAACAATCCTCTCCACAGGTACCGCGTACACCCACCCCATCGAAGCCCGCGCGCTCGATCTGCACGCTATGAACATAGCGCTAGCCACACAACAGACGCAGCTGCTGAGCGCGACTGGGGCGCTGGCTAAGGAGATTGATCGTCTGGCTAAATTGGCTGAGGAGGGGGGGAGAAGACTCAAGGAGGCCGGTGCGCTGGACGTGTGGGCTGAGGTTCTCGAGGGTGATTTGGCAGCCGTGGAGGAGTGCTTGAGGATTGTGGAAGGCGGAGGGGAGGAGCGCTGTGAGAGCTGTGGGGGTGATCTGGCCGCCGTGGAAGAGGACGCCGTGAGGTGGTGTGGGGGATGTGACGGGCTATGGCATGCGGGATGTTGTGGGGAGGAAGGGGTAAGTGTTGATGCTGAGGGAGAGGCAGACGGTGAGGTGGATAAAGATGGGGAAGTTGAGTGGAGGTGCAGGGAGTGTGCGCTGAGAGAGGATCTGGAGGCTATGGTTGGGGAGTTGGGCGGGTTCGTGGATGATGAGATGGATACGAGTGGGGAGATTACGGTCGAGCCGCCGAGGGGGGATGTGGTGCATGATGGGGGAGGGGAGGCTGTGATGGAGGAGGCGAGGGGTTGGAAGGGAAAGGGTGTTGTGTATCCCCAAGATGAAGACGTGAACATGGAAGCAGAAGGAGCTGTTGCGGGAGAGGAGGTGGGTGCGATAGGTGACAGTGTGGCAGGTGGAGCTGATGTGCTGGAGAAGCCGGTTGTCCATGCAGATATCCCCTCAGACTCGAAGCAGGCGGATCCCATCCAAAGCCACGAAGCTACGGACGCTCCTAACAGCGGAGATCGACCCTTGGAGATGGACCTTTCCGAGTTGGAGGTTGCACCGCCGCGACGAGCCGTCTGGACGTGGGGGGTATAGGTCATGGACTGGTATGTGGATGATGGGTGGAAATGCAGGGAGGGTTTGATTGGGATGATGTTGATTTCTGGAGTGGTATTTTGGATTGGGAAAGGATTTGTTTACGATTTACGAAGAATGATCACGTTTCTCTACACGTTTTATACCAAGGCAGCCAATTGAGCGTTCCAGTACATACTTTCAATTCGATAGTCAACAAAGCATGCACGAATCACTTTTCCCGAACTTTTGTGGTTATTGTGATCTTTGAATTCGTTCAGCAACTGAGTGCTTTGCTTCCCTGACACCTATCCGGAGCCCTGCAGCTGATGCTCATGCCACAAACAAAAATACACGCCCCAGTAAACACCTAATTGACAGTCTACTTGCGGAGTTGGCGCTGGTAGAAAGCAAGCTCCTCACCCTCAAGAACGTAACCGTCAACACGGCCGCTCTGGCCAGGGCGGGACGCAACAACGGCGAACAGACGACCGGCCTCGAACTGCTTCTCGAGAGCGGCCTCGACCTTTCCGTGGGAAGCCAGGCGCTCCGCGTGCTTCTTCTCGACGGACTTGGACTTCTTCTCTGGCTCGACGACCTCACCAGTCTTCTGCTGGCGACGGCGACCGAGGTTGGCGCCGTAGTGGGCCTCGTACCACTGGCGGAAAGGAACGGCGTCGATCTGGACGACGGCGGAGCGGGTCAGGGTGTTGGTGCGGACCAACTCGTTGTTGGAGGGGTGGAAAGCGACGGTGATGACGCGGACCTTGCGGGCAATACCCTCAGATCCCCACGAAAAGTTGCCGGAGTCGAGGCGGAGGGCGCGGAACTTGCGGTTACCACCACGGGTGCGGACGAGATGGATGCGCTTGGTGCCGATACGGGTGTTGGCTGGCTGGCGGCCGGCTTCGAAAGCGCGCTTCTTCCCTGTAACAAAAAGATCATTAGAGATATTTTCGACAGGTTGGAACGTATCGTGGACACCCGGTGAAGGGTGCCCAGCTCATACGGGCTTCTACTACGCACGGTAATGGGAACGCTTGGCTCCGGAAGCGGAGCGCTTGTGCCTGGAGTCGCGAGAGATACCCATGATTGCGATTCTGCGAGTGAAGAAGAGGTTAGCCTGTGTCTGTGTAGAGAGGTGATGGTTGTGGTGGTGGTGGTATTTTGGGGGTTTGTTTTGGTCGTTGGGGGAGTCTTGTGCTTCGAGAGGTTGGAGGACGACGAGTCTGTGGAACGATGCGGCGGCAATTCATTGAGATGATCGTGTTGAATGCGCGCATCGAAGCCATCGACTCTGGCTTGTACATACCAGGTGATTTCTGAAGCGCAAATGTGTATGTGTTGGGCGTTTGGCGGAGGTGTCGTGCGTGGAGTTCGTCGAAAGTTCAGATCTCGAACTTCAAAATATTCTTGCAGTGGGGATGAGGTAAGCAAACCCTAATGGCGAAGAATTGAGTTTAGCGTGGTTGTGTTGTTTAACCGAGATGTGAGTGCCGTAAATGTGAGGTTGCGATGAGATCAGGCCATCAGGCCCACAAATACCAAAATGGACATCACGTGCACTTTACCACCAAAACAGGATTAGCCCATAAATTTGAACTTGCAGTAGACGGGCACGGACCCTTTGTTTAGCCGATGGCCAGTGCGCGTGTGGTTGGCCAGCCCCTCGAGACTCGGGCCCTCAAAAGAATTTGGCCCTTTGGGTCCGTGTGTGGATAATGATAATGCTGTACTCCAAGTGTGTTACGTACGACACTGTGAATCCCTTCATTTTATCTTGCTTGCCTCTTTGTGTACTATCTGCTGAATTTCATTTGATCCTGAACTGTATTAACAATCTCTGACGCGCAATTGATTGCTGTGGTCTTCTTGTGACCGTGCCCGCTCTTTATCGGTACCTGTCAGACGTTCAGGGGTATCTATAATCACATTGACACTTCTGTGATCCGACCTTCTTAACGCGAACCCGAGGATCATTTCGAAAGCACAGAACGGCCCTCGACCCTGATGAATTGCGACAATCGATCATAATAGGGTCTACCAAAAGTCCTGACGCGAAGGCGCAACGAGAGCAATGCCCTGGCAACCCCTACCTCGGATCGCATTCGCTGTCGCAACTTTTCCCTTCCAAGCTCAGAATGCGGCGGACCTTCCACTCGAACTCGGCGATGAACTCTACATAATCGAGCAGGGCGGGAAGAATGGAGATTGGTTTAGAGGATACCTCATTGCGCCGCCGTCTCTACTGGCTGGCTTGACCAGCGTGAAGGGCCAGACGCTGGAATCTCGGGTCTTCTCCGGCATCTTCCCCAGAAGCTGTGTAGAGGTCAGGGAAGTCTTGGGCGAGAGCAGTGAGGAGGACTTGACAGAGAGCCCCCAACTCAATGGCTACCATGACGACACTTTGAGCAAGAGCGAAGGCAGCGCGAATAGCTTGAACAAAATCGCACAGAGTCTCACGAACGGGACGAAGAATACGAAGAAGAGAAACAGCCTGCGCGACGACCTGCGAAATGGAACGCTACCACCCGTCGCGCGAGATACGAATGCCCCCAAACCTGCAGCTCCCGTCCCCATGCTGAACATTGGCGACGAGACACCAACCTCCCTCTCTGAACCGCTCGTGGACGAAATCGCATCATGCCTAAGAGAATGGCACTCGGCGAACCTTCACGAACTGCTACTGTCGAGGCAGTACCCGCTGCTGGATAAGATGACGAGCCTCGTCCAAGGGCTGGATAAATCGAGACAACAACTCTTGCACAACGTCTTGACCACCCACGAAGTCGAACAGCTCCGAGAGAAGACGATATGGGATTTGGTGAAGGGGAACAAGCTTGTGAGCGGCGAAGTTATTGTCAGGAGCCCGACGGAACGGGGCAGGGTCTTGACGGGGGGAGATTCGGCTGTGGAGATTACCTCACTCCAGTCGATGATGAGCTGTCTCGAAGAGAATCCCCAACATCAAGTGGAGTCAGTTGCTCTGCACCACTTGCTGGTTGACGTCAAAGGATTTGTTGGCGCGTCGACCGAGACGACAACTCTCGTCCTATACTTGGCGTCCAGAACACAGCAAGCATTTCCAGCTACCTTATCGGAAAGCTTCGTGCTCGAGATTCCGCCCAATGGATCATTAGAAAGCCTGGCCACTGCTCGTGATATGAGGACGCTGTTCATGGACTTGACATCTGCAGACATAGGCGACACAAACTCGGCGGACACCGAGGTGTTCCTTGTAGCAAAAGTCCAGCAGAATCAACAGCCGCTACTTGGCAAACAGCCCGAGTCTCGGTCCGGAATGGTGTCCCGTGAGAACCTTCCATCGTCTGTTGGCGAGAAGACATCGTTATCCGGAAGTGTTGGGAAATCAGCTCGCAGAAGCTTGATGTGGGGGAAGAGTTCTCAGCGGGCCACCCATTCGCGAAACTCGCCAGTTTCAAAGATGAGTTCCGTTGCTGAAAAGGATGTGGAACAGCCGCCAAAGACTTCGGACTCAAAAACAGGAAGGACGCCTCCACGCACTGCAGGTGGGAAGGTTGTCTCCAGGACAGTCGGTGTGGGTGCTTTGAAGCTGAATTCGATTATGAAGCAAGACGCAGATGTGGAGCAAGTAATGTCCATATGGACACCTTCAGCAGACTTTAATCCGGATTCCCAGACTCTGGGCGAAGGTTGGGATGAAGTTATTCGGGACTTGCTTGAAAGCAACACAGGCTGTTATGAGAAATCTGCAAAGGCCGAGCGCATGCATCTGAACCTCCGGCATTTTGCTAGTGAAGATGGAGAGAGTCTAATCAAGGCTACGCCGACTCTCCTGTCTAATGTCAGCCGCACGAGCAAGCTGGGATTCTCTGGAGCACCAACGAAGCCGCGATCCGATATTTACGTCACAATTGACAAGGCGACGCTCCCACGAGGTGCCCTGCTGTCTCGCGCTGCTGGTTCCGCCACTGCGATGTCAACGCAAATGACTTGTCACAACTTGCAGGTCACGATGGAAGTTCGACGGGCAACTGGTGATAGGATAGAAAACTGCATATGTCCTTCTTCGAATGGCGAACCCGTCAGCTCTTGGGAATCGACGGTTACGGACCGTGGCGAGGCTTGGAATCAGACTATCCGCCTGGCCGTGCCGCCCCAAGAGGTTCCTGGCTGCCACCTGGCCATACTTGTTTCAGACGCACCAAACCAACCATTCGCAATCTCTCACCTTCCTCTGTGGAACCAGCAGGCGTTTATACGCGATGGCCACCACTCATTGCTGATGTACAAGTACGACGAGACGACAACGCACACAAGGCCAGACACGAATGGCCGGGGAGGCTATCTTGGAGCACCCTGGAACGCACGCGGAAAAGACGATGTTTCAAAGGATGAGGCAATCACGGGACCGTTGTCAAAGATGAGAGTGCAGACGTATCTCTGCAGCACCCGATTTTCGCAAGATAAAGTCCTCCTCGGTCTTTTGAACTGGAAGGATCAGTCTATCGGCGAGCTGTCAGATCTCCTCAAGCGGCTGGTGTTTGTTCCGGAGATTGAGATTGTTAAGCTCTTGAATGACGTTCTTGACGCCATGTTCGCAGTGTTGGTCGAGCATGCTGGCAATGATACATTTGAAGACCTCGTGTTCAATGCTTTGGTCACTGTCCTTGGAATCGTCCACGACCGCCGATTTAATCTTGGACCTCTCGTCGACCATTATGCGGAGACCCAGTTCAACTATCCCTTCGCAACTCCTTGTCTGGTCAGAAGTTTTGTTCGCCTTCTTTCGGATCCAACCGATGCCGAGTCTTCGAAGCGGCTGCGAGCCACATTCAAGGTTACCCGACACATTCTGAAGTTTATTACGCATGCGCGAGGACAACAAATAGTGAAGGAGGCCGACATTGGAATCTCTAATGGCTCCCCTGGATTCTCGAGGCACCTCCGAGGGATCTTCAAGGCCCTGGACGCGCTCATGCGGAACGCGGCGCCGATATTAGTTGGCAGTCAGACGCTGGCTGTGCAGCATTTCCAGGGCTGGCTGCCTGAGCTGACTGGATTGCTTTCTACGGAGGAAATTTTGCATATTGCGATTGACTTTATGGACTCGTGTTCAGCAGTGAAGGGCAAGCTCGTCCTGTACAAGCTAATTTTGATCATCAACTACGCGAAACTTGACCTTTTCTCACAATCGGATCAGAAAGCCGCGTTAGCAACTAATACGGTGAGATGGATTGCGCCTCACTGGGGCAAGACCGCAGAGGTTACGTCGCAGTGGCATGATCAAGTTCGACTTTGCTGCTCTGTACTGTCGACCCAGATTGAGATGCTTGGTCCTGAAATCCCTGATCATATTCCCAAGATCATCGACTCTTATCTCGCGATCCAGGGGGCGCCGAGGCGGCCAAGCAGCCGACTGTCCTTGCTGTTCCCATCTTCATATCCATTCCCAACCAAGCCAATCGAAGGCAGCAAGCCCGAATTTGATGAGGCGCTTGTTGAGCTGTCCGCAATCTTATCCGCTGTATCGAATCGCCCACAAGGGATGCAGCTGGAGCTGGCAGAAGATGAGATGTCCACGCTCTTGCAAGATGCGCTTCGCGTTCATACGAGCATTCTGGAGTGTCAGGCGTTCCCGAAATCTTGGTTGAGCATACGCATCTACCACCACCGGTCTACTATGAAAACCCTCGAATACATCGCAAAGATCTTACTCGAATCATTCCTGCCAGATCCGGAAGAAGAGGCCGGCATGGATTACAATACGGATCTGTGGAAGTCGTTCTTCACGACGCTGCTGAAGCTTATTGGTAGCGACGCACTCGCGCTGGAGACGTTCCCCGAGCAGAAGAGACGCGCCGTATGGAAGATTGCGGGTGATATCAGAGAACAGGGAGCCGAGCTCTTGCGACGTACTTGGGAAGCCATCGGCTGGGAAACGACCGCTGAGGAGAAACAACGTTATGGGCTGCAGAAGATTGGTGGATATCAAGTGCAGTATGTGCCAGGGCTTGTCGGTCCTATTGTGGAGTTGTGCTTGAGCGTGCACGAAGGTCTACGTCGCGTTGCCGTCGAAGTGCTCCAGACCATGATTGCGAGCGAGTGGAATCTGAGCGAAGACCTCTCGACGATACAAATGGAGATGATTGACTCCCTCGACCTGCTCTTCAAGTCGAAGCCTCTTACTGAGAGCATACTGCAGAAATTCTTCGTCAATGAGCTTCTGGATCTGTTCGAGCCTCTGTCCACAATGCCAGACGATAACATGTATGCCTCGCTGAGCGACATGATTGCGACCATTGATGAGTTCCTGGATCTGCTCGTCGCCGTGTACAGCGCAGACAATGCCAACGAAGCGTCAGGACTCATCGACCGATTACGCCTGATGGACTTCCTCCGGGATATGCAGAAAGAGGAGATATTCATCCGTTATGTTCATCAGCTTTCGGTTGTACAGGCAGAATCCCGCAACTTTACAGAAGCAGGGCTTGCACTGCGCCTTCATGCTGACCTGTACGATTGGGATCCGCTAAAGATTCTTCCACCTCTGTCTGATCCGGATTTCCCCGCCCAAAGTGCCTTTGAGCGCAAGGAGCGCATCTACTTTGATATGATTAAGCATTTCGAAGAAGGCGATGCGTGGAGTAGCGCTCTTGTCGCGTACAAGGAGTTGCGGGAGCAATATGAAGAGAACGTGTTTGACTTTTCGAAGCTGGCCAGGACGCAGCGAGCGATTGGTTCTGTCTATGAGTGTATAGCCAAGAGCAACAAACCGATGATGAAGTACTTCCGCGTTGCCTATCGAGGATTGGGATTCCCACCTGGCGTGAGAGACAAGGAGTTCGTATTTGAAGGAGCACCGGCAGAGAAGACGTCGGCCTTCACAGACCACCTCCAAGAGCAGTACCCAGGCGCACAGATTGTCAGCCAACTGGAATCTGATGATGTGGAAGGGCAGTTCTTGAAGGTCTCATCGCTTGGTCCTTACCGGAACCTGGATCACGCCGTCTTCCAGCGAGCCAAGGTGGCGAACGTGACGAGGGACTATCTCTTGTCCGCCCACTGCCAGCAATTCGCTACGACTGTGTCGCGGAATACGTCTGGGCCAGTTGAGGAGCATTTCGCAGAGAAGATGGTCTACATCACGGCCGATCAATTCCCCACGATCTCGCGGAGGAGCGAAATCATCACGGTGGAGAGGATACGCTTGTCGCCGCTACAGACTGCTCTTGAGAGGACGGTCCGGAAGACCCAAGAAATGACTTCTGTCGAAAGAAAGGCCGCTGACGGCGACGAAGCTGTGGTTCCTCTTCTCGTCGAAGCAATCTCCATCTCTGTATCCCATTCATCGGAGTCGTCGATCGCGCGATACAGAGCCCTTCTTCCGCTCCCTTCGTTCGATGAGGATGACGAGGAGCAAGTTGTCATTCTATCGCCTCTTGAGAGCTCACTGAAGATGGCTCTGATCGACCATGCCATCATGATAAAGCGCATCCTGACCATGTTCTCGAGATCCATGCACCCCACCGTCCGCTACAGACAAGAAGAGCTGACTTCACGTGAGTTTATGAGTTCCCATTATTTGTCATTGCTAACAGTTTAGACTTCGAATCTACCTTTGGCCCCGAGCTCGTCACCCTCGCGCCGGTCCAGCCCCGTCAGATAACGCCTGCGCCGACTTGGTCCGTCGCCTCGCCACAACTCGGCTCTGATATCCCGAGCCCTCCTCAGCCGTTGCCAAGTCTGAAGCACAGCAGCACGATGCAGACGACCTCGAGTATGCCGGAGAGTCCTACACGGCGGAGGGAGCTTGGAAAGCTTAACTTTCTGAATCGACCACCAAAGACGGGACCGCCCGTATCGTTCAAGGGGGGACAAGGGAGGAAGGAGAGCAGCGATGAGGGGTCATCGATGCACAGTGGTGTCAGTCGCGGGAAAGAGAACCGCCGCAGTTTCTTTGGGCGTGGCGATAGTGAGGGGGATTGGAATACGGATACTGCGGATGGAAGTGGGCTCCGGAGGAGCGAGAGTCATGGGAGTGAAGGTTTGGACAGGCCAACGACGGCGACGAGCGTGGGGAGCAAGGTTGGGAGCGTGAGGAAGCGCCTGAGCAAGCTGACCCTCGGCCGGAAAGAGAGTAGGAAGGAATTCCGGGCTGGAGTTGTGATTAGGGAGACGGAGTAGGTGTATTGTATATGGGCGGTGACTTTGGCGCATGTAGTGTGTACGGACGAGCGAGTCGTCTTATACCCTCGTTTGTTGGTTTGGGAGGATAATATGTGTTTATATATTCTGTTTACATAGGCCTGAATGGTGATATGTACTTTCCAATCCGTTGCGTAGATCGAGGAGGCCTACCCGATAGTGATTATGTACTTTTCAATCCGTTCATAGATCGAGTAGGCCTACTCAATAGTGATTATATACTTTCCCAATCCATTCTTCTTCTCCACAACCGTGGCCAAAGCCTTCACCCGCTCTAAATCCGCCAGGTCCGCACTATCCCCTATAATCGCCTTTACCCTTCCGCTCCGAGCCCATTCGCCAACACTCTGCAGATTGGAAACATTCATCTTGATAAACACTGGATTATAGACAACCCCCCATCGCGACGCTCTCCAAGTTTGGACCGCGTTGACAACATCCAAGAGTTTCGCCACCAGCCAGGGCGCGTCAGGAAAGTCCTCTCTGAGGTCCGTTCCCTTCTTGCCGGTGAGCGTGTATATGATGCCTGTTCCCGGTTTCATGATTTGGATATATTTCATGGACGAGTTGCAGGTGTCTAGCATGAAGTCCACGGTTTGCGGTCCAATCTCTTTCATGACGTTTTGGGTGGTGTAGTCGATGATTTGGTCAACTTTTCCTTCGCCGAGCAGCTCAACAATGCGGGGAACCTTGGCAGTGGAAACGGTTGTGATGACCTTTCCAACGCCATAGATTGGTTTGAGGAGCTGTAAGGCGAGCGAGCCAGTTGCGCTCAGACCTGCAGGGATAAAGACTGTCTTGCCTTTTAGGCCGCCTGAGATCGCAGCTTCAGCGGCGTCAAGCGCCTGGATTATCGTAATAGACGTCGAAGGGAAATAAGCTGCGTCTTTGAACGATATCTCATCAGGGAGTTTGGCCAGACAGAGCATGCGGTGTGGTTTCAGCAGGAGATATTCTGCGGCGCCACCGCCGTTCACGGTGAATCCAAAGACGCGGTCCCCAGGGCGGAAAGCTGTGACGGCCGACCCAACTGCAGCGATGGTTCCGGCGAAGTCAGAGCCGATAGTTACAGGAAGTCTAGGGAGTTAGTGTGATTCTCGATGTGGGAGGGCGACAAACTTGATAGTCTCGAGTATGCGCAAGGTCCCCGCCGCGCGTAAAATGTCAGGACTTCCGACAGAAGCTGATTTCACACGCACGAGGATGTCGTCGCCGCCTGTGATGGTAGGGATGGGGAGGATGAGGTGTTCAAATTTCGCAGGGCCGGCAAAGGCAGACACGCCAACGGCGCGCATAGTTGGTTCGGCCATAGGAGTTAGTAGAGATCATTTTGGTCGGGGGGGAGGTACTATATGAGAAAGCGCCTGCCGTCTCGGAGGTTTGGAGACACGCCGGAGGATTCGAAGGGATGCCGTGTAAAGCGTAGCACCCAGGGCCACACGGGAGTTCAGGGAACCAGATCAGGAGGTAGGAATGAGGTTTGATAGCGTAACAATAGGTCTACGTATATACAGCGACTATTGACTGGAGGCCTCACCTGGGGCCTCCAGCCCCTTATATACAGGAACCCGTAGGCCCTAGTTTACCGAGCCCGCCAGCTCCACTGTAGGAGCGTGGCGCCTCACGTGCCCTCACGTGAGGGCCGCCTTACACTACAAGTCAGTGTTGAACTAGCAAAAGTGAATCAATCCACTTCTGCTGTAGTTCTTGTAGTCGGTTATATTACAACAGTCAGCATATTTGTAGTAAGGCACCTCGTATCTACAAGCTACGTATGAGCTGGAAAATGATCCGTAGGGCATTTTAGAATTCAATGGCGTATCCCGTAAGCAAGTGCCTCGAGCTCACCAGCTCTGGCCTAGGCTTCGCATTCGCAACCAGACGACTGACTTTACAATGCTCACTCCTGATAATTCCAACAAGGAGTTCGACAGCCTTGATACACTCTCAGATGCGGCTTACGGTCGCTAACGTCGTAATCTTGATTAACTCCCCACTGGGTCTTTCAATTCAAATAATATCAGTCAGTAAAAGCAAAGAAATACCTAAGATGACGGCGTCATCGGAAAAGTGTTATGAGAACCACGTGGAAATGGCGGCTCCTCCTCGGAAAATAGTTTCCCCATGGTTCATGTTGTTTTACCACCTCCACAAGGACATACCAACTGCCGGGTCCAGCCTCATCTCCGTTCCTCCTCGGTGGCTCTAATCTCGCATGCTACCCCTGTGCGGAAATGCCAAGCTGCTAGAAGACAACTTGAAGCAGGATATCAACATGATGTGACTCGCCTGAAGTATAGTATGCAAGTGCATACTTGGTGGCTCTGCACTCCTTCGAGGATGGGGGAAACGCGCGAGGCAGGAAGCACAATGCAACTCCAAGAGCAGCGTTATACTTCCTTCTTCCAAAGGGAGAAAATGCTCAGTAGCTCCTAATGCAAGTAAATGATAGCAATGTCGGGTTATCCCCACTCGTAGTCCGTAGGAACGGAGCCATAGCCCGTGCTCTGGTCATCATCTGTACAAATTGAATCTGGGGGGTACTGTGTCGAAGGCTGAAGTTGCCCTGCCAAAGGTCGCACATTCCTAGCTGTTTCATTCTTAGCCCTTGTCTGCATGTCAGTTGTTGACCTGAAGCTCTCGTCTCCATGGACCGCGGTGCGCCGAAGCGTCATCGATCTTGTGGTGGCTTGAGAGTCCTGGACTGATCCCTGGAATGTCTCTTGCTCGGTCTCATCCGTCTCTCGGGAACATTTTTGACGTTTGTGCAAGGATTTAACCTCGTCCATATATCTGCTAGAGCTCTCGTAAGTATCATGGCGCGCATTGGTAGCCACAACCGGAGCACGTCGCAGCTGATCTCGAGGTCCTAGGCCCGGAGGCTCAACTCCAATGGTCAGTGTTTTGGGAGCTCCGGCGTGCTTTAGATTAGTTATCATATCCACACTTTTCTTTATCCACTGCGAAACTCGATCCTGTGTAGTGATTGGCAGACCTTTGGCCAGAGCTGGCCTATTGAGTGCCACTTCTAGGGGCTGTAATGCCTCGGCATCAATTGGTCGGTGGGTTCTACCCTCCGCTTCAAATGACTGAGTCAACTGGCTTGATCTTGACTCCAGTTCAGCCAGCCTATTCTTTATTGCATCCTTTTCATTGTGTATATCCTTGAGCTCAGCTTCTGCCGCCTCCCTCTGCGAGCTTGTTCTCAATTGTAAATGTGCAACGAGCTTTTCCAACTCCTCGTGCCAGTGTAGGAGCTGTGCAGCTCGCAAGTCGTCTTGTAGTGCTTGAGAAAGCAACCACGCGTCTCGAACCATCTCTCCAACGTCCTTGACAGGAATTTGTGGGCGACGATGAACAGCGCAGTGTCTGATAGATATAGCACGCTTAAACAGGATTGCCAGCAATTGGCCATGACCTAAAGCAATGGCTATTGCAGGGATATCACACTTCGAGAGGGTCGTCCACCACTTAGTCAATTCGACCGCCTCGGGAGCATCCCAGCCATTGGCCTCCAACATGGACGGAAACCACTTTTCAGCGAATATATAGCAGCATTCTTCTAGCAGTCGTTGAGTTTGGGCAAGAATCAAATGTTGAAGTCTGGAAGGGAGATACGTGGGATTTCTCGGTATGATGTCGCAATCGCGCGTTCGCTTCAGGCCCTTTTTACTCTTCTCTCTACCTACAAAGATAGATCGTAGTCAGCGTTGACACCTATATGGAAAATTACTTGGGAGACTTCTGCTCATACCTTTGCGAAAGACTTGTTTGGGCACACCCTCTTTACCGTCTCCCACTTGAAGTATGGACCCTGTGGTTTCTGTCGTGCCTCGATTAGGCTTTCCGATGCACCTCGACTTCCCGTGAATGCGATGCTGTCGAACCGTCGTAGCACTCTCAGGAAAAGCGCCATTTGGCATACGTATATCGGGAGAATGGAGGACATCCAGAAAAGTAGGGGCGTCGGGGTTTGTTGCATCTCTCTGTCCACACCAGCCCTCGAAACCATCCTCCTCGCACATCACGATCAAGGCTGTATCGTTCACCAACTCCCTAGTAGAGAATAGTGTTGGGAAAGTCGCCTTAGCTACTAGCTCTGATTCGAATAAACGCGCTGCTAGAAGATCTCCCAAAATCCTGCAGGTTTTCTCCAAATCCATTGTATCGGCGAGTTGCCTATGGTGGAAATGATCTTTGTGCTTCTCCAACACATTCCGTACCTTTTTCGGCTTCCTCAGCTTTGCGAGTTCACCTTTGAAAACGTCGCGATAAGCAAGATAGACCATCTTAGTCTCAAGGTTTGAATCTGACATGGTGGAGTCCGAGGACATAATGAAGCATGGGCGAAATCACCACAGCCGGTGTTGCTATTCGGGACGTTCCTTTATGCTTGCAGCTCTGATAAGGCTTAGGTGCACGGACCTCGGTTCTAAGCCCGAACTTCATCAGTACTTGGATTCTCCATGGAATCTTCCAATATGGTTCATCATGATCCCCACATAATATACACAACATTTAATCACCACTAACTTAGTGGCAGCCTAGCATAGAATTTTGGCATCAATGGTTTGTCCGCTGCTCTGCTCGCTTACCCAGTAGTAACAAATTGCTAGCATCTCTTCGCAGTCCTCCTGCCGCGCCATTATTTAGTGTCGATCGTACACACGAACAACACCACCAAGCTATTTCGGTTACCCTACCTTCGTTTAAGTTGCTTGTGAGACGGCGGCATTTCAACTTCGAAAGAACTATCCACATTTCTACGACGAGATGGCAAAGTGCTGTCACGCTCAAGGTTCAAGGGCCACACGAGGAAGACAAGGATGACCACGAGCAACAGCTGCTTAATCAACTACAGAACGCCCAAAAGGGAACATAAACTCTAAAAATTGAAGAGGATACACCGTCCGATACAGAATGGAGGATTATGAGTGAGCACTTTACCGGCGTGCAGAATCTAGAAATGAATACTGGCTTCAACGAAGAATTGAACGACGAAAAAATCCCAGTGCATTGGCCTATTGAACGCCTACTGATCAGCTCCGCATGCGCAGAGGTTTTTCGCAGCCCGTTTGTGCTAGAAGGAAGAGTTAAGCATCTCATCCTTCTGCTAACGTCAGGACTGCGTTTTGAAGGGCCAACAACGGCTGACCTTTGTCGAGCACATAAAGAAGCCATTGCAAGGGGCGAAACAGAGGCGGAGTACATAACACTGCACAAAGGAACTCCAGAAGAACGTAAGATTGAGCTTACGATAGTTCCCAAACTTGTTTTCAATTGGCTACGCAACAAGTGCACCAGCCAGGATGCTTCATCTTATCCAGCAATTCCAATTCCAATTCCAGATCAGATTGGGACGAAGACCCTACAGGTGCTTGAGAATGATGCCATTGACACTTTCACGCGCATGACACTCGCCTTACCACATATTGTGGAAAACCTGAAGACCCTGAACCTTCGATCGTCTAGCGGACTTGACTTCCATTATACCTCAAAAGAAATGTTTCAGGGAGCACTTCCGCAGCTCACAGGACTCAGAACATTTGTATTTACTGTGGGCGAAGTCTTCAACGAGGACGACTATCTGCCTCTACTATTTCAACACTTCCCCCCAAATATTTCTACACTACGCTTTAGAGGGCCTGTTTCTCTCTCCAAATCCAAGCATTGGAACAAATGGGTGGGATCCTTTGCGGACCCCAAGTATCTCCCTAACCTTAGGAGGTTAAGCTTCGTGCTTGACCTCGATTATGAGAAGGAGAGCACAGGTAGAAAGAAGGTTATTCGAGCGCAAAGGAAACGGCTGAGCGAAGCTAAGGCAGCTTGCAAGCAGTTATTCGACAATGTGGAAAAGCGAGGGATTGCCATTGAGCCTTTTCGTGATGAATGGGCTGAGAAATACAAAGCCTTTGAGCAAGTCGATGAGCGCTGTGAGCAGTGAGCAATAAGCTGCGGCGACTATAGTTGAGTAGCGCTGAATCTGTACAAGTCGTATATAATCTCAGCTCATATATTTGTATAAGTAATATATAATCTCAGCTCTCTACTACAAATATGATTCTGTAGTTTTGGTCATCGTGAAGCTGAAGGAGGGTTGAAAATCATCGGTTATTGTAAAGCGTAGGCCCAAGGGTCTCACGGGAGTCCAGGGAACCAGGTCAGGAGGCAGGAAGGTATCGTATTCTGTAAGCACAATAGGTCTACGTAGATACAGCGACTATTGACTGGAGGCCTTACTGCGTGGCCTCCAGCCCCTTTTATCCTCAATTCTCCTTGCCCTCCGTTGCCGAGGTCTTCGCCCCCACAGTAGGGCTTTCCCGGAACTGGGGGGTTCCTCCACGTGAGGGCACGTGACGTCAAGCCTTACAATTACCTCCCCTCTTGGAGGGATTGTCCTCAATTCCGAGGTTCACGAATAGGGCTTGGTTGCCCTTCTGCTTTCGTGTGGACTGTTTGTGTGGCCTGGGTGGTGGGGTGTCCAGGATCGCGTTTGGTGGGCTGGTCCCGTGACCCCCCTTGTTGTTGGTTGCCACAGCCACCCCCCTTTGTTATGGTGCCGCGTTAATTACTACTTCCTTCGACCTTCAACCCTCACACTCAGCCCCACACCACTTGACCCTGCACCTTCTGGGTTCCGTTCTTCTCTCAACTTGCTTCTATACGCAAGGTGTTATACTTCCTTCACAAAGGTATTTGCCCTTCCTCCTTTCCTTCTTCTGTGGCTGACTTGTAGGAGTAGATCCCTCGAACCCTTCTCTCATTATAGCTCCCAATCCTAAGGGTCCCAAGCTCAAGGGTCCTAAGCAGAAGGGGGCGGCCCCAGCTGCCACGCCCCGCAAGAGGCCAGCAGTCCAGATGTCTGGCTCTCCTGAGTCGCAGGCGCCTGCTACGCCCACTCCTTCTAGGGTCGCCTCCGCCGCCTCTCAGGCTCGTACTGTCCGCCCATACCGCTCTCCTGAGGTTGAGGACGAAGCTGAGGATCCTGACGTTCCTGAGTCTGAGGCTCCAAAGGACAAGCGCACCGTGCTTAGGTGGAAGGTCGCTACCTGCTGCGAGGTCCCTAAGTCCGCAGGACGCCTTTGTGCTGGCTCCCGCTTATGCTGCGTGAAGTGCGCGCACACGTACTACAACTTCCCGGGCCAGATGTGTTGGGTTCCTTCTAGCATAGTCAAATGCGCAGACTGCCTTCGCGGTAACCACGCGTGCGTTCTGGTAGGGCAACCCCCCTCCTCATTCATCGTTTGTGCTAACGGGTGGGTAGGCTGCTGCCTAGTTTAGCGCTGAGTTAGAGGCCCTCTAACTTGCAGCTAATGCTCTCCTGAACTGTTAGGCCGACGACGAAGATGCTAACCTCGCTGCTGATTCTAATGCTACGGTCTAGGCCATCAGCGTCCTCCATGCTGCCTAGCGCGTATACAGCTACGCTACTAAGGCCAAGGAAGCTACTACCCCTAAGAAGAAGGGTGCCGCCAAGGTGGCTAAGGGAAAGGGAGTAGCTGGTCCTGCTGAGGTGGAGGAAGTCGCTGGCCCTTCTAGGGTCGTCAGTTGCAATGTCAACGACCTACGCCAGGCTCTTCTTCACCACGTCAAGAACCTTGCTGAGTTAGGCAAGGCGAAAGCTGAAGGGCTTAAGGCTGCGACCTAGGCCTTTCACGCCTCTGTCAACAAGGCCCTCAATGCCTACTAGGCTGGGCTTAAGGCCCACGTCAACACCATGAAGTTCCTTGTGGGTGTGTGACCTCCTTTCTTCTTAGATATCTGCTGACCCCATGAGTAGATGGAGCCCTGCCCTAAGTGAGGCTAGCTCCTCTCATAATGCCTTTGTTTGTCGATCTAGAGCGTGCTCTGCTAGAGCGTCTGTTTGTGAAGCCTAGTAAGTGGAGGTACAACACCCCTCCACTAGCGCTAGGGCCTCCTTCAGTCTTGTCGCCTAGGGCTAAGGGTGCAAGTCCTACATCTTCGTCGTTTCCCTTAGAGTCTAGGTCCCTGTCGTCGTCCTCATCTAAGGGCTAGGGTTCTAATTGATTGTTCCTATAGTTCATAGGGTCAATACTATTACGTTGTCCCATCCTTGCTTCCTTGTGCGTGCTCCCTGTAATATGCCTTAATCAACAGTAGCCCTACGTCATGTTTTGGTACCCATTAATCGTCTGTAGCTATATAACCAGCCCATCTAATTAGGTATTCTTCTCTGTTTCCTCTTCCTTTTCTAATTGTCCTGTGGTCTAGGACTGCTTCTACCTAGTATTCCTCCTCACTGTCCACTATCTCTAGGCTAGGCAGGGGATTAGGTTCTTCTGTACCTTTCTAATACCTCTCTAGTAAGGATACGTAGAATACGTTATAGATCGCCTTATACCTTAGCAGTAGCTTCAACTAGTACGCCTGCTTGCTAATACGCTAGGTAATCTTGTACAGGCTAAGCCACCAGTGTCCAAGCTTCCTACTTAGTTGGGTGGTTCTGATATTCTTGGCTGAAAGCCATACTTTCTCTCCTACTGCATACTGCATTGGCTTGTGCAGTTTGTTAGCCTCTTATTTAGGCTTCCTTCGTTCTTTTCCAAGCTTCCTCTAGTTCCTGCTGTAGTTTAAGGATCATGTTTACTCAGTCTTTCGCAACTAGCACCTCCCTTTGCATGGGGTCGTCCTCAACCCCTTACCTTAGGTCAATATTAATGCTGTACCAGGCCTAGTTAGGCAACATTTAGATCAAGTCGTAGAACGCGTTATTATAGGTGAGTTCCGCAAAGTGGAGGAGCTCCACCTAATTGTCCTAGTGCTGATTACAGTGCAACTGCAGGTAGGCTTTGATATTCTAGTTCTGCCTCTTAGTTTAGCCATCTGATTAAGGGTAGAAGGCAGTTGATAGGTTACGCCTTACTTTGAGGTAAAAACAGAACGCTAACTAGAAGTGGCATGTGAATACGCTCCCCTGATCCGTTATGATTTCAGCTGGAATTCCAAAGTCCTTTACCTAGAACTTAAAGAAGAGCCGTGCTAGTTCTAGGGCTGTGATGGTTTTCCTATAGGGTATGTATTTAGACACCTTAGTATAACGATCTACTATCACAAGGATAGAGTCTAAAGCCTTGCCTTAGTCCGCCCCTACGCTTAGGGGCAGATCTATAATGAAGTCCATACTTATGGATTCAAATGGTTTTAAGGGCATCCTTAATGCCTGCATTTCGCCATATGGCCTATGCTGTACAGGCTTGATGCGCTAGCATCCATTGTAGCCCTATACGTACTCCCTAGTTTCCTTGCTAAGGCTAGGCCAGTAGTATTTGCGTTGGATCAACTCTTAGGTTTTCTTATATCCAAAATGCCCAGCCAGTGGGTTGTCATGGCAAATCTTAAAGATTTCCATCCACACTGCCTAATTAGGAGGTATGTAAACCGCTCCCTTAAAGCGTAGGATGCCTACATCGTCTACTCTCTAATCTAAAGAGCCCTTTGCTTGCGCTGACCTAATATCCTTGGCCCTTTTAACAGCTAACTTGTCAGTTGCCTAGAGGGTTTTGATCAAGTCTATTAGGGGTTCAGACGCAGCACTGTAGGCGCTCTATCCCTTGGTTACAGCAGCTACTAAAACCTAAGGGACAACGAGACCTAGACTCTTGGTGTCCTTACTATAGTCATCGCCTAGTCTTATGCCGCTAGCGTTTGCCTTCCTACGCTGTAGGTTAGGATCTTCTATTAGGGGGCCCTCTGGGCCTATCCCCCTCCTGCTTATTTACAGGGTGCCTCCTGCCTGTATAGCTTCTCGGAGCTTGTTCTTAAGGGTCAGTAGCATCATATTCTAGCTACCCTTCTTAATCTTATAGTCTAGCCTTCTTGATGGGCCGTCTGCTAGGTTTGTTTTCCTAGCCTAATAGGAAATATGGAAATCATAGGCTAATAACGCCTGCGCCCACTGTGCTTGCCTCCTTGTGAGGGTGGTGGTTTCTATAAAATACTTCAGATTGTTGTGATCTGTTAGGACCTCAATTAGGTACTGGCTTCCTTTAAGGTAGTGCCTTCATTGTTCAAAGGACTTTACAATCGCTAGGAGTTCCTAGTTGTGGGTCTCGTAGTTTAGCTCTGCTAGATCTAGCTTTTTGCTAAAGAAGGCAACTAGGTGCCATTTGCCCTTCTCTTCTGGCTTAGTGCCTGCAACTAACTAGGATAGGTTACCAGCAAGCCCAAAACCTAACGAATCTGTCTTAAGCCTGATTCTACAGCTAGGGTTAAAGTGGGCTAGCATAGGGGCTGTAGTGAAGGCCTTCTTTAACTGGTCAAAAGCGCTTTGCTGTTCTTTTCCCTAAACAAACGGGCCTGTCTGCTTGCCTGCCTTCGCCCCTTTCATAAGGCCTGTCATTAGGGCAATAACAGAGGAATACTGCTTTACAAAGCGCTATTCCTCTTAAGTGGGGTAGCGCCCACTTAATTACCTGGCAGGTTGTGCTGCCATCATGTCTTCTAGTAAACATACGAAATTAAAGCAACGCCAACTTCTTACTGAACATATCCTTTCAAACGGGGTCCTAATGCCTTCTTGCACACGCTGTGAAAAGAGGGGTTTGGACTGCATTGTCTCTTCTCGTTCAACCCGTTGTGGTGAATGCGTTCAAGTAAACGCCCTAGGTTGCAACACATCTGGTCCATCTGTTGCTGACTAGGAGAAGCTTAAGTGCAAGGAAGATCAACTAGATCAAGAGCAGGAGCTCGCCAAACTATCCATTCTCTAAGCTCACTAGGCTGCTATCAAGAGCCTAGCACGATCCTAACAACTTAAGAAACAGAGGGTGCTCTTGCGCGAGCAGGGTAGTGAGATGTTGCGTTGTGGCCTCGCCACCCTTAACGAGCTAGAAGAGGCTAAGGAGCGCAACCAGCAAGAGGCCGAGGCTCGTTCCACTCTTCCAACTCTGTCTAATACTAATTCTAAGGCCTTTGGCCCCAAGCACAACCCTTACTAGGGCCTCTCCCCTAGGTTCTTTAATCGCTTAGGTGCTGACAGTGGAACTCCTCTAGCAACTCTAGGCAGCTAAGGTTGCTTCTCGTTTTCCACAAGTTGTCTGTCAGTTCGTAGCCTTTCCATTTAATCAGAAACTCTTTGTGGCGTCCTACTAACCTCTTGTCTAGGATTGCCTTAACCTTATATTTAATAATCTCATTTTCAGGCTAGAGTTCAGTGTCAGTTGCAATTAGGGTATCCCCTCTTGCTGGTTCTAATAATGAGACATGAAACACTAGGTGGAGTCTAGAGTTCTTAGGTAGCTGCAGCCTATAATTAACTAAGCTAACTTTGTTTAATATCTTAAATGGTCCTAATTTCTTAAAGTCTAACTTTGTACTTGGTCGTTTTGTTTTGATGTGTTTCCAAAGTAGGTATACTTTATTCCCCTCCTTAAAGGCAGGTTCTATACTACGCTTCTTATTTGCATATATAGTAGATCATTCATTTAAGAATTGGATGTCTGTTGCAAGCTGTTTGTGGAATGATTTCAGTTGTTCCACTATGATCATAGCTTGCTCAGCTCTTAATTAATCTAGTGTTAGTTGCCTATATGCCTCCAGCTAGTAGCTGTAGTTAGTAAAGAACAGTGAGACCTTTGTTGCTTCTGCTATCACGCTGTTATATGCGAACTGTGCGATGGGTAAAATCTAGACCTAATTATCCTGCTGATGGTTGACATAACTCTACAGGTATTATTTAAGGGTTTGATTCAATCTTTCTGTTTAACTGTCTGTCTAGGGGTAGAAAGCTGTAGACAGCTTGTGGTTTGTCCCTAGTAGTGCCATTAATGATCTCTAGAATTTTGAAGTAAAGAGCTTGTCTCTGTCTAAGATGACTTCTTCTAGCATCCTATGATCAGCTAGTATGACTTGAATGAAGGTATATACAAGCGCCTTAGCGTTGCTAGCTTTAAGGTATAGTATGAATTTCCTATATTTCATGAGTCTTTCTATAATAACCAGGATAGAATCATATAATATTCCTGTTAACAGGTCTTTAGATAGTGGTAGCTTAACAATGAAGTCTAAAGCTATTAACTTCCATGCTCCTTTTGGTACTAGTGTTGACATAAGCTGTCCATAAGGCAAGTGCCTATTGGATTTTGACTTGCTGCAAATGTTGCACTCTCTTACCACTGTTTCTACTTGTTTCTGTAAGCCTAGGAAGTAGTAGTGTCAGGAAATTCGCTTAAAGGTTCATGTTACTCCCTAATGACTGTGTGCTAGCAACAAGTGTTGTTCTTACACTAGCAGGCGTCTCATTTGACTTAGGACATACACTAACCCTTTGAATTGAATTAGGCCTTGTTCATTAATGGTGAAGTTGCCTTCAACCTTAGATAAGACTCGCTTTGCACATTTGTCTATAGCGTACGCTTTCTTAAGTCTTTCCTCTAGTTCTAAGTCTTCTACTGTGGCAATTGTCGCCAGAAGCTTGTTGTACTGCATGCCTGCATCTGTTTCCTTTAGGATTGCTCTAGGTCTTTCCTCCTTTAGGCTGATGTAGTCAGTCTGTCTGCTAAGAGCGTCTGCTCTTGCGTTCTTAGAGCCCTTGTGATAGGTTATTGTGAAGTTGTAGGCTATGAGGGTCTCTGCCTAGCAGACTTGTCTACAGTTCAGAACCTTAGTTATAGTGAAGTATATAAGGTTTTTGTGATCTGTCTATACCTGCACAGGGTAGGTGGATCCCTTAAGATATACTCACCACTGCTTAAAGGCAACGACAATAGCTAATAGCTCCTTGTTGTGGATGTTATAGTTGAGCTCTATGGGTGACAGTTTTCTAGAGTAGTACGCAATTAGCTTGAACTTACCGTTCTCATCTAGTTGACTTAGACATGCTCTAATCACGAAATCAGAAGAGTCTGTTTTAAGTATGATCTTATTTACAGGGTCAAATGTGGCAAGGATAGGTGCCTCCATGAACTTTGCCTTAAGTTCCTAGAAGGCAACCTCTGCTTCGTCTGTCTATTTAAACATAAGATCCTTCTTGGTAAGCTCTATGAGTGGTTGCACTACCTTAGAATATCCTGTAATAAACTGACGGTAGAAGTTGGCAAAGCCTAAGAAGGCTTGCACTTCCTTAACTATAGTTGGTGTTAGCTATTCCAACACTGCTGTGACCTTCTCCTAGTTCATTTTAATGCTGTGTGTTCTAATAATGTAGCCTAAGAATTCGACTTAGTTCTTATAGAACTTGCATTTCTTTGGTTTAAGAAGCAGATTGTACTTCTCTATCTTTTTTAGGACAAGTTTCACATGTTCAACATGCTCTTCCTTACTTGCTGAGTATACTAGGACGTTGTCTAAGTAGACAATGACAAAAATGTCCAGATACTTGTACAAAGCGTCATTCATGAGTTGTTGCATAGATGCGGGTGCATTTGTTAACCTAAAGGGCATGACTTAATACTTAAATAAGCTATAGCAGGTGCAGAATGCTGTTTTCCATTCTTCCCTAGCCTTAATTCAGATCAGGTTGTAGGCTCCTTACAGATCTAGCTTACTAAAGATCTTTGCTCCTTAAAATCTATTATATAGTTCGTTGATTAATAGCAGGGCATACCTGTCCTTAATTGTAATGTTGTTCAACGCTTGATAGTCTACACATAACTGTAGGGAGCTGTCTTTCTTTGGCATAAAAAGCACTAGACTTCCTGCTAGTGATGTGGATAGTTTAATGAATCCCTTTGCTAGGTTGTCATCAATGTACTCCTTAAGTACCTTTAGCTCTTTTTCTGATAGCTGATATATTAGTCTGAACAGTGGACTCTTGTCTTTCTCTAAGGG
Organism: Pseudogymnoascus sp. 05NY08; assembly: GCA_001662605.1. NCBI lineage: Eukaryota > Fungi > Ascomycota > Leotiomycetes > Thelebolales > Thelebolaceae > Pseudogymnoascus > Pseudogymnoascus sp. 05NY08. The sequence continues at coordinate 161,414 of KV458847.1, forward strand.
TATCTTGTGATCCTATAGTTAGTGCTTAGGAAGCACCTTGTTCTTAGGGCCTTCCTAGAATAGCTAATTGTATTCCTTATACTCTACTAGTATACTCGTTAGTGAGGATGCCTAGGCTAGGTCATTAGGCTCTATAGAGGTCGCACACACCTTGCGTCAGCCCTAGGAGGGTCCCTCCTGTTGCATCATGCCTATTTGTTTACATGCGCATTAGCTCATCACAACTTCTTCGTTCTGCCAGTTAATCTAGGGGTTGTGTTCCTTAAGCTAAGGCACACTAAGGATGCACGCATGGTTGTCCATGTACACGATATCAAATTAGATCATTTTCTTATGTCCTTGTAGCATGACTATCTCTAATGGGACTGTCTTAAGGGTCACCATTCCGTTGTTAGTTAAGATGGGTTCTCTGTCCACTACCATAAGTGGGTAGGGGTGGGCCTTCAGTTGCGTCCTAAAGCCTTGTGTATCTGCTACTTTCTTTGTCATAAAGTTGCCTGTTGCTCCTAAGTCTATCATTGCTTAGAGATGTCGCTTTTATATCCTAGCAACTATGTATAGCTGCATGCTGCCTGCTATGGCGCATAGCTGGTTTGTACTAGGCCTCTTCTTGTCGCTTGCTAGTGGCCTACTGTTAAGGACTCCTAGTTTTTTAACTCGTCTAAGGAAGGGTAGAATCTGTCTGCTTCCAGCAGTGGTCCTTAGGGTCTCCCCCTTTCCTCTGCTTCTGCTAGCAGGTGTAGGTAGGTTTTGAATACCTGTTCCTTCTTAAGGGGTAGTTCCCCTTTAGACTGGCTTCGTCTAAGGGCATGGACTTGCCCTGCATCTTGAAAGTGTATTCTTAGCAAAGACTAGGGAAACAACTAATACTGGTGTTTCTTTCTCTAGTGGAGCTTATAATCGTCTTCACTGCAATACTCCTAGTAGACGTATAGGTGCTAGGGATGATTAGTCTCTGTTGCATCTATCATGGTTAGTTCCCTTAGACCCTTGTCCTACAGATGGTCTTCCTTTAGTGGCGTCACAAAGGTGTTAAGCTGTTCTATAGCTTGGCGTTCTAGACGTGTAGCTAGTCTTACCTCTCCTTCTTAGAGGGTTTCCTACGTTTTCTGTTGATAATTACTAAGATCCTGTTTGCAATTCTAGTAATATTTTTCAACCTTTTCTATGCTCTTGAGCTTTGGCATATATTTGATCTTTTCTTAGAGCCATTCCGCTTGTTGCCTCTTAAGTCTTTTAATGGCTATAGACGTGCCTTATAGCCTCTAGGTCTCATTGATTTAATTGTAGTATCCCTATAGGTCATCTCCTTAATCCTTTGCTAGGACCTGTTGTGGGACCTTGTAGAGTGAACTCTTGTAGATGCTTTTGATCATGGAAACCTTTCTTTTGCTGTCTAGCGTAGCACTGTCTAGTTCCTCACAGGCCTTCTTAATTTTAGCATGCACGAACTTAGTCATGTCCTTTATGATTTCTTTGCATTGCAAGTTCATGGACTCCTTTAGCGCCAGTTCATTGTATGTTTCCTGCTTAGAGGTCATGAGGGACTTAGCCTTAGATTCCTCGTCAGAGCTTTCTTGTTCTAGGGTGCTGTTGCTAGTTATTCCCTAGTCTTGCTGGCCTTAGAATGTGGCGTTTAGTTGTCCTTGCTAGGTGGCATTAAGCTGTTTGCCAAACTTACGTCCACTGTTCCCTTTCTTTAGTTGTCTGCAGTCCCTAGCCATGTGGCTAGGTTTGTTGCAGTTGAAACAGAGTTGCTCCTTAAGCTGTTTGTCCTTCCTAGGGTCACAGGGTCGTCTGGGTTTAAACGTGGCATTAAGTTCCACTGGGTCCAACTAACAGTTGTCTTGTGGGTATTAGTCCTGTCTTCTGCCTTCGTTCTTCTAATACCTGTTGTATTTCTTTAGACTATCATAGTTTTGCTTTTCCTTCTAGAATTTATACAGCTGATTGTCAATTTAGATTGTATATTTAATTAGCGAAACTATATCTGTTAGTTGATTTTCCATTTAGGTGAGTTCTATATAAACGTAGTTCTTTAGTCTATAGCAATAGTGGCTAAGGAGTGCGTTAGTGTCCTATTTAGTTTGATTGCTATATCTCTAGAATTCTGTGGCGTACGTAAGGGTGCTGCCAGTCTGCTTTAGTTAGAGCAGGTAGTCCTCAGCAGTTTTAACCTCATTAATGTTACTAAACATGCAACAGATTTCCTTTTGGAATCCTTTCCAGCTACCAAACATAGACTAGGTTGCAACCATACTTCTGCAGGTGTTCTCATACAGGAAATAGTCCTTAAGAAAGGGTTCGACCTATTAGAGGGCTTCTCCCCTAAGGTAGGACGTAGTCTATAGAGCATAGCTCTCTATAGTAGGAAACTTGTCATCATTAAAGTACTAGTACAGTTCAACCTATAACAAGAATACTTTAAGGTCCTTGCAGTTGCTAGAATAAGTGTCAGGCAACTTGACGCGTAGAGTTTCCCTAAGTTTGTTGACAGCTAGCACGTTAGGCATCTCTTCGTTCTTAGGCTTAGACCTCTAAGACAAAGTTGGCGTGGTGGGGGCTTTCCCCTTCAAACTAATAACAGACATGTTGCTTTATGTGTGAGCTAGTACCTTATAGGAGTGGTGCTCAAAGTGTAACGCTAGGTCTTAAACTATAAGACTTATAGAGGTTTCGTTGCGTAGTTTACTCAACAGAGGAGGCAGGAGATCAGACACAAAGGCTTTTGTAAAACACGTTACTAGTATATAACAAATACTCTATTGAGTTAAGCATGAAGCTCCTATCTAAGAACTAACTATCTGCTTATATAGTGGCGTTGTGCCAAAGGGATATATAGATAGTAGTGGATATAATAATATATCCATCTATCCCATATATCCATCACGTGGGGTCGTGGGACGTGATTGGCTCTTAGGACCTGGCGTCCTAGGAACCTAGGTACTCCCACACCTGCCCCTGCTCCTACGCCCTGGGGTTCTAGGAGCCACTCAGTTCCTGGGATCCCTTAGTTTGCTTAGTCGCTGAGCCCTAAATGGGTTGGCGTTGCCAGGAGTCTAATACTAGACTCCCTGTTCTACCACCTGAATCCTCCTGACTAATCACATTGTGTTTCTAACTGTAACACCTAAGGCTCTATAACTGATTAT